>JAUMHD010011427.1:0-65787 GCA_032359135.1 Ulvella scutata
CCCCCCCCCCCCCCCCCCCCCCCCCCCCCCCCCCCCCCCCCCCCCCCCCCCCCCCCCCCCCCCCCCCCCCCCATCTAGATGCGCGGTCTATGTGCGCACGCTATTACTTCGGAAAATGAAAGCCCAGAAAGCCCTCCATAGCTAGAAGTTTGGTGCCGTTCGGAGCATGCATGCCGTACCCCCCATCATGACGCATCATACTGAACCCTTGTGTTGTATGTAACGACCCAAAGGCATGCATAGCGCTGTCCTAGAGTTTCGAGAACACAGACTGCGAAGAAATTCTGGCCCGAAACATTGGCAGACACAACAGAACATCATGAAGCTGTGAAGCTTTACAGCGAATGCAACACTAATAAACACTGGTATCAACGCGGGTATTACAAACCCGAAAGCTGCCAAAATTGCCACACACAAAACCCTAATGTCCACAAGCAGCTGACACAAAACAACCACCACCAAACACATACAATAGCAGAACTCTGCAAATCATGCATGAACATGAACCGGGGAAACTCAGCGACAGCTGCGGGTATGTGTGGCCACAGGGGTGTACACTCGGCCTGAAATTAAGAGCAAAAAACTGTTCACAGGGAACCTCTAGGTCAAATCAACCGTTCTTTGCTAGGTGAGTAGACCCACAAAATCAACGGTCGGCCCGAGTACTCCGAGCAGTTTCCTAAACGTTTGTACAAGCCTGGGTGTGGCGTAGGGGCCAAGGGGGGGGTGCGCACATGTGCTAATAACCCCAGGGTAAGTCTCCAGAACCATTTCACGACGCAGCTGCAGCGTTTGAGAGCTGCCGCCCACCAAATCGGGTCTCAAGTGGGTCATGTCAGGGTTTGGGGGGTTCCGGGGGTCGCGGCCGGATTTTTTCTTCGGGCCAGAACCGGAAGCTTCCGCCTCGTGCTGGCTCTGAAGGTCCTTCTTCGTGCCCAGGGTCACAGTGGCCGCGCGCGACATGCGCAGCTGGTGGGGGTTGTTGAGGAGGAGGTTGGAGGGGGGGTTTAGCAGGCGGCCTGCTGCCAGCTCAGCGGCGGTGAGCGCTAGGGTTCGGTCGATGGAGAAGCCGTAGCCGGCGGCGATCCGCAGCATGCTGCATGGCACGCCGTGTTGAATGGTACGCTGTGTGCAATGGCACGTCATGTTCAATGGCACACCGTGTTGAATGGCACGCCGTGGTCAATGGCACGCCGTGTTGAACTGCACGCCGTGTTGAATTGCACGCCGTGGTGAAATGCTCGCCATGTTTCTGCTACTATGATCACTGGCACGCCGTGTTCCGAGGATCTGTGGCTGTGACCTCGTGCACGACTTGCATCAAGAGTAACATGGGAGGCGCAAGTATGTGTGAGGGGGGAGGTAGGGGTAGGGGTGGATATGGCACAGCAGTGGTTCGTGCACAGGATGCAGCGGATTGGTTCAACAGTCAGGGGTGCAGGGGTAAGAAGTGCAACACTGGTTTCAGTACAACACCGTTGACACGGCACATTGTTTAAATTCTTATGAACGGAGGGGAGGGCGCACCGCACGCAGCGGATGGGGTCGGCGGTGAGGCTTGCGATGGGGAGGGAGGCGGACGTGAGGCGGAACTGCCGCAGCGCGCGCACACCGCCGTTGCAGTCGTACATTATCATGCGCACGGGGTCCAGCGCCAGGCTGTTCAGTGCAAAGTCCCTCCCTGCTGCATCCCTGCATAGGCTTCTGGTTTCTATTATACGTAAAGTTTGAAAAATTACAAAAAACAAAATTCTACTTTGATTGTGTTTGTACCTGCTTCTGGTTTCAGCTCTTTACACCACCACAGTGGGTGGTGGTGTGAAATAAATTCTGCCGTTTCAGGAAACTCATCAACGAACGTTGAAGGTTCGAGCGCGACGCCGACCGCGCATGCATGCATGCATGCGCAATGTACATAATCTTGCATTGAAGATAGTGGACTGTATGGTGGTGTAGCAAATGTACTCAAGGCAGGGACTGCATTGAAGAAAGGGTTCGAACTGCAGTTACATTCGTGAAGGGCGCTAGAAATTCGTCAAGGGCGCTCAAAAAAAAACAGGAACGTGTGGGAAGTTAAGGAAATGAGACGGAGCATAAACTGAACAAGTGTCGATGTAATCAAGGTCCCTGACCACTGAGACATGTAGCGCTACTTGTCTCAGTGGTCAGGGACCTTGATTACATCGACAACAAGCCTTCGTGCCTGCACAGGATTTTGGCTTCACCTTGTTAGATCAAACCTGGATATCTGGGGCCATTTCTTAGGTGTGTGGATGAATCCCTGACAAACGAAACAAAGCATCACTGGTGATCACTGCTCACAATAGAGGTGAAGAATACAGCAAAGAAGTGCAGGAGTATATGGTGCTAAATACAAAGGGATTGGCGCTGACGCGCCTAGCGCGGTTGATTGTCCAAAACCACTGCGCAGAAGCGGGCCCGAAGTTTCTAAGAGGTGTGACTTCCATCTTGTACTTTCCATCTTGCACTTGAACCTGCACCATCACGTAACCTGACCCATGCGAACCACATGCACACATGCATGCATCACATGCATATAACAACACGTTTTTTTCAACGCACGCTAACTCGCCATTGCACCACAGCCAGGAATACCTGGTGTGTACGCGCCCAAAATATGATGTGTGCGGAAACCACGGGAAAATTTTATTTTGTGGCTTGCCCAAAAGGCTGCGAATGAGTCGGAAACCAAGTAGCCACACGTAAAGGAGAAGGCCATGCGCAAACGCCAACATGCGTTGGCGGCCTGTGCAACCGCAGTATAGTGACCCTGGGGGCCAACAAGAACCGCAGAAAGCCCCAAAACAAACCGGAGAAAGCAGAGAGAATACCTCGACAGTCCCCACACTGTTGCGCATCTGGCGGCTGCCAGGAAACAGCTGCAGGATATCCTGTGTGCCGATTCCGGCCGCGATGTCAAAATCGGTGGCCTCCATGCCCAAAAGCATGTCCCGCACTGCCCCCCCTGAGATGTAGGCAGCAACTCCCGCACTGTCCTGGATCCTGTATGGCGCATGCAGTGGCTTAGGGGGCGCTGCTAGCGCCACGGATCGATTGATGGGACTGCACGAGCATCACACAGACAGGAGAGGGGGGTTGGGGGGTTGGACAGGGCAGAGAACAACAGTTTTTTTTTCACAAAATTGTACTTTGAGTTCAGCACAAAGTTCTTTGACAAACCGGATACGTAGTGAATAGGCATGAACCCAAAAAGCCAAAAGCAACCAACACAAAATATCCACCACGTCCCTCGAATGGCACAAAGTTGAAAAGAAATTCAGAAAAAGAAACATCAAGCTTAGCGTACAAAACTGTGCATGACGTCTCGATAACCATACATCCTGGTGAACGTACAAAACTGTGCTAAAACTTTGTTGCCGCGGGATTGGGCACAGTGAGGCCTCACTGTGCCCAATCCCTCATGAGGGGGGCGCACCTTTTGCAGACCTCTTTTGCCGCAAGAAAGTAGCCAGAGGTGTTCACCAGATCGTACATCGTCATGTTCGCATCAACTGACCATGTTCTAAGATTCTTCGGCCGCATTCTGAACTTTCCAAACTGAGTACGTATGTAAGTTCTTCGCGCCTGTACCACATCAGGGGGATACTTAAGGAATGGGGAAATTTTCCGGTTAGAAAAAAAACTTTACCCCGGCTGAAGGCCTTACAAACCGGAAAGGTGGTGAATAGGCAAGAACCCAAATAGCCAAAAGCAACTAACACAAAACATCCACCACTTCACTCGAATGGCACAACAGCACCATCACGAAAGCCTTCCCCGGCTGAAGGCGTTGCGCACATTGCTAAAAGCGCGAAAAACACCTGTTAGAACAAAAAACTTGAAGCCATTGCGCACCTTGCTAAACGGCGCGGAGAAGCTGGTGCCATTGGGAAGAGTGTTGAGATAGAAGTCCGGCAATGCATGGGAGTCAAAGTCCAGCCTCAGGATGTACCTCACCAGCTGCACACAGCACGCACGTAAGGGTTATGCCCGGACACTAAAGCTAAGATATACAGGTTCAAGGTTTTTTTCACCGCCTGATAAAAACCAAACGTACCCGGTTAAACCTAATCACCGCGGAAAGAAACGGGTTTTCTGCCCAAAAACTTTGTTCTTCCCAACCGGAAAGGACTGGTTCCACTGGTGTTGTAGATCGTGGTCTGGTTGCGAATCAGTAGACAGTATCTGAGCTGTGCCCTGGCTCGTGGTCGTGGCGATGTGCTTCGTCATTACTAACGCAGTTTGGCTAAGGCTACACCATTTTGATGTTGGTGTTTGCGTGACATGTCATTGCGGAAATAACACTTTTTTGCCTAAAAAAAGGAAAAGTCGAAGAAAAGTATTCTTGAGCACCTTAGTACAAGTTCTGATGTTCATGAAGCCCTAAGCCCGCCTCAGGATGCCTGGAACATCGTCTGAGAGTGGGGGGGGGGGAGGGGGAGGGGGTGGCAACCACCTACTGCGCACCAAGTAGGTACTCATGGAAGGGAAACGTATACCCGCACAACAATTGGCCACATGATGTTTGCAATCACAAGATGCATAGTCGATTCTGCCTTGCAATAACATCCTATATATGCTGCCTCATGCACCCTACAACGCGAACCCTCACATGTGACCATGCAGCCGAACCTTTCTGCACAACTCGCCTCTCATTCACCCTCACTGGAACCGTGCTCACCAGGAGGAGTTCGTGATACAGGTGCAGGTCGAGCACGTTTCTTTGCACGCACATTCGTTTTGCTTTGGACTTTTGTCTTTCGGACGGGCGTAGTCTCTCCGAAAGCCCAGGGCAGCGCAACCTTAACACGGTGGGAATGCTCTCTAATTATTGACCGTGTTCCCAGTGCAACCCTGCGTCTTCAACCAGTGCACTAAATGAGCTGCACCTAGCAAGTCCTTGCTGTTCGTGTCACACACACGAATGCGTCGCGAACGGTCACGAACCGACTCATGGACAACTTGCCTTACTATGGCTGTAGCAACACGCATTCGCAGCCACAAGTCTCTTCAAGGTGGCTCTGAGGCGTTTTACAAATAACTGCCTGGTCCTTGCGCTATGCAAACGTAAGTGCATGCAGCGACGACGGATTCGCCCAAGATTTCGGCGCACGTGCAGCTGTCCAAAGTGAATCGGATGGTCCTCAGTAGGCATGTGTACCAGCAATGTACCCAAAAAACATACAGGCACAACACATTACCATCATTGTTTATGTAGTGAGTCGCTGCAGCTTGTTAGGGGCCATTTAGCGTTTTAGTCGATGTTTTGTTTTCTTACTAACCCACACAGGGGAAATAATTTTTGCCTGTCACGCAAACACCAACATCAAAATGGTGTAGCCTAAATCTATCCGGATTTGTTTTTTCTTATTACTGACGCGCGCACCGTGGCATTTTGTCTCCAGAGGCGAGATTCGGTCAATCCAGTTACTCATTCATGTTCAGCAGTCACGTCATGCTGCACTCCTGTTCATATAGGAGCAGTTGTATATCCTCACTCGATTGGCTTTTCATGTTGCTGGTTCCTCGGAGGAGTGATTTGAGGCGTGCAGAAGCAGGCTAGCTGCATGTATACCGCGGCCATAGGTACAAACACGAAATCTCCGCAGAACTGACAAAAGCTACACACATTACCATGTTGATTTCCGAAGGCTGTTCGTGGGAAGGTGAGGCCCTCTGGCGACCTGTGTTCTGCAATGAGACACGTGGGCACCTCTCACCGGGCTGGCAGGGTCATGATCACTATGACTTCATAACTGCAAGTGTCTGCAGAGAAACACTTACGCTCGAAGTACATGAGCAGTCGAAAGGTGACGGTACGAATTCTTAGCGCCGACGTCGACTCGGAACCATCGCCTTTTGAAGTGTTGACGTTCAACTCCGGAGACAAAATCAGCTCATATTGGATGCAGGCTGTCGCGCATAAATTGAGAAGAACAGTAAAAGTTCAGATGGCTGATGCTGCTGGTTAAAAATTTTTCTCTGTTGGAGGGCAATTGTGGTGAGATGCCAACTTTGCTTGTTCGTCTTAAGCGCAGCTACTGAACATCGGAGTTCGAGCTCCTACTTTTTAAGAAAAGTGACAGAACAGAACAGAGCCGAACAGTCACTTCATTAGAATGGCACAACATTTTCATGCTCTAGAGACCGTCCAATACGTGTGTAGGTGTGTGCTTTGCTCCCTTGGCGAGGATTGGGTGGGCCTCCACCTCAATTTTCTGTTCAACTCCTCAGGTGACGAACAGGAACCGACTTTCAGCATCACGCTGGTAAATCGAGTGAACTCCAAAGACAGTGTCACTAAGGGTGCTTGCTTCTGGCCACTTTGACGAATCCCTACAATTCGTGTCATGCTCAAAGCCTGCGTTTGCACTTATCAGTGCTTGCATACATGTAGATAGCTTGCTGGGTGCGTGCTCTCCACTTAGGAGTGCTGTTTGTCCAGGTCCACTCAAGCACACGTTCAAAAAACAAGGTTCTGCTTTTGGATGCACTCAGTTCGCCAGGAGAGCAGAGGTGGACGAAGCGCAGTTCTTGCATGAAGGCCTCCTGCACGTGCAGGTGCATGCCTGCCCCCCTTGTTGCTGTAGAAATATATTGCTATGTTACCGTTTGCTGCAAAGGTTAGGTACTCATTGCTTTCACTGCAGCAAGTGCATGCATGCAGGTGGACTTTCATCAGCCCTCAGTGCTCGCAGCTGTGTGCACCAAGCCCCATCACAACTCCTGCGCCCAAACTGGTCCTAACCTGGTGTGAACCTTGCAACTGGCAGTGTACAGCTGTGTACGTGTGCCCTGCACTACATACTTCATGACCTCATCCCAAATGCTATTCATGTGGGACGCGGTGCAGCAGAGTGGTGATGAGGATCCATGCCGCAGCAAGCTTGTGCTCAGAGGCAGCTCTGCCAATTTTACAGCGATTTACTCAACAGTTGAATTGAAGGAACTGTCTCTGCACAAAGAAGCTGAATACTGCTGCACCAAAGTTCTCAAGTACAAGCCTGCATCGTTCACATACTCCGTGAGCGTTGCAGGGGATGCCGCAGAGGTCACCATGGAAATAAAGAAGCAGGAGATATTGGAGCAGCTGCCGTTGCTGGCAGACCTCCTCATGAGCACCTCAGCACGTGAGGAGAAGGACGAGGACGAGGGCGAGGGCGAGGATGATGATGAGGATGATGATGAGGATGATGATGAGGACAAGGATGAGGATGAGGATGACGATGAGGACGAGGATGATGATGAGAGTGAGGGCGAGGGCGAGGATGATGATGAGGATGCGGACGAGGGCGAGGATGCAGGTGCCCACATGCATGGCTGCATGCTTGTAAGCAGTCATGCTGCTCAACGGATACTTACACTTTCCCATCTGATTCGCCCCCGTCTACAACTTGACATAGACATGTGCAGGAGCTGAAGCTGAAGAAACCACGGGCACGGAGGTGCCGTTTGAGCCGCCGTGCTCCTTCTGGGGCCTGGTGGGGGTGCTGCTCCTGATGGAGGGCGCTGCCACCCCTGAGGAGCTGTTCGGCTGCTGCAGCACCCCCCCCTCCCTGCCCTCCGCCACTCTACAGGTGATACACCCACCCTCC
Source organism: Ulvella scutata (assembly GCA_032359135.1). Taxonomy (NCBI): domain Eukaryota; kingdom Viridiplantae; phylum Chlorophyta; class Ulvophyceae; order Ulvales; family Ulvellaceae; genus Ulvella; species Ulvella scutata. Next base: position 7,617 of record JAUMHD010011427.1, read on the forward strand.
CGCTCTGCTGCCCACTGTTGCCATGGTACCAGCACCACCCTCCATTTTGTCTCTCAGCAGAGCCGTTGTGGCTTTCGCAGATCCAGCATGACACTGCCAACTCCACTGAGATGCAGCTGTGTGGCTGCTGCAGATGGCCAGGTTCCTGTGCCACAGCGAGATGGCAGGCAGTCTGGAAGAGTGGCTGCAGGACATTGCAACACGCTACGACTGGGCTACTGCAGAATGGAGTGAGGACTCCCCAGCAGGTGACGCAGGCGAGACAGATGAGGACGGCGGCGAGGAGGATCTCCTGCAGGAGGACCCAGAGACATGCTTCTACTACTCAGAAGTGAGATTCCAATTCGCTTCGTTTATGTACTCTGTGTGCAGCACTTGCATCCGTTAGCAGCCATGCTCTTGCTCCTCACCACCCCGTCTCTCCACACAACCAGAGCGATCTGGGCAAAGCACGCTCTGACTTCAGATCATGCAAAACTTCCACTGACAGTGAGGATACATGTGCCGGAGGCTGAATTCAACATGGTGTCCAAAAGTGTACACGCCGCACTGGCACAAAGAATGAAGACATGGTTGTACTTTTCCCCTAGCTTTACGGTTTGTAATACCAAAGAGATGGTTATTTGAACTGCCACTTGGAATCACAAAAATCACGTAAAAGTGTCCTCGTTGCAATTGACCGCGAACATTGTGTTGGACACACTTGTTCAGAATGTGAAGGGGCACACCCTTTGAACACCAACCTGTTGAACGTTTACTGCAACAAATGCACTTCTTCAATTTCAGCACTATTTTCCGGGCTTGAAGGCATGTTCAATCATTCACAGTCCTCGATAGTTCGCGCGTACACGGTATTCTAGTTGATTAAGCATGCTATGTTTCCCATTTTGACATCGGCGATGGGAGGAGGGCCCCCACAAGGCCTTGCCCCCATCGATTCACCTGTGGTCTTGTGCTGCTCCCTCCACACCTCTTCCAAAACAAATCAGTGCTAGGAAGGAATAGATGGCATACAACGGGTGCAGTTCACACGCTGAAAGTACAGATTGCGTACTACAAAACATGCTCTATCAGTTCATTCTCTGATGTCGTGCTTTTGCCTCCCATTTCACAACTGTATGCCATGTGCAGGTGCTGCAGAGGCTGCCTGAAGGCTGTGCGGCCACCATTGCAAAGAACCTGTTTGATGATGAGCCCTTGAAAGATTTTTTCACCAGTATCATCAACTGGCCCTCCTTTCTGGCGCATGGCTGGCTGCGCACCCTCACAGCCATTGACCTGCGGGATGCAGAGGTGAATGTTGGAAACACATGCAAGCTGCTGTTCCTGCTTCCACGTACCACCAGCCTAGAGGTGCTGCATGTGGATATGACTGCAGGCACTGACACATCCAGCCATGCAGCCGCAGTAGCCGCCAGCAGCACCACTGCAAGCGAGGAACGCTCCAGACACTTGCACAGCTTGCTGATGGCACTGGAAGCTGCAGCTCCAAACCTGAGTGGCAAGCTGCGAGTGCTGGGCATGCATGGAGTGGCAGGCCTCAGCCCTCAGCACTGCATGCAGCTCGGCAGGGTGTGCGCCGGCCTTTCAAACTCTGTAGCTGGTTTCGCTATCACATTCCTCAACAACTGCTACAATCTGGAGTCCAGGATGCCCCAGAGTGTGGTGGAGAAGAGGCTTCTCTTCAAGGTATGCTAGCCCTGCAACACTGCACACACCTGCCAGGCCATGCCCGCTGCAGGCTCCTACCCCATTGCATCAATTGGTAGTACTTGCGCGTACACATCAGCTTTGAGGATGACAAGAAGGCGTCCTGCGTGATGCAATATAGCAGGTCGACCTTTACCACTGCACATCTGAGCTCAGCTCAGGTGCCCAGTAGTGCAGTTAGACTGACTTTGGTTCATTAAAGCCCGATAGATTATGCAGCCACAGGCAATGTATCGTGCGCATACGCATACGCAGACGCATACGCGGCAAGCTGTCGTGTGAGTTGCCCACAGGGAGGTTTCACCCTCAACGCTGCCCCTCGCCTCAGGCTGTCTGCCAGAGCATGTGCACCAAGCATGCCTATGCACATGCGACAGCAGCTCTTATTGCCTCACACGCATGCATGCAGGGTATTTCGAGGTTGACGAGCCTGAAGGTGCTGGCGGTGCCGCAGTGGGAGGTGCTGGTGGGCAGTGACCCCAGTGCGGTGGCGCCCTTGAGGGCCATGCCCTACCTGCAGACCGTGCTCGTCAGCGGCCCCATACAAGGCCCTGCTTTCCATACAAGGGGGCTGACCTTCAAGCAGGCTTTCAAAGACTAAAGTGTCAGCTTTCTGGACTCTCGGTGACAGGCCAGAGTAGCACCTGGGCTGTGGTACCTCTGGTTCCTGATATTCCATCCACACAGTGCCTTTGCGCTCACATGAATGCAAGAGTGGGCAACGAACACAGTGGTAGGTGCACAACAGGGCGAGCACCACATGTTGAGCGTGCGCAAGCTTGACAGTTACAAGGGCAAAAGCTGACGTGTCCAAGACACAGGATGGCTTGCAAACATGCACATGCTCGCATGCCTAGTACAATTTCAAGGGCCATCATAGTGATTGACTCATACTTTCCTGAAGTTGCATCCCATCGATCAAACAGAATCCGACTGCACAGCAACCTGCGGCCTTGTTCTGCCGTGATGTATGAACAGAGCAGGCGGCCCCATGGCAACATTACTTCAGCCCCAGAGCACCCATTGTCTGCGACGTTGTTCCTCGCTCAACTTCCTGTTTCCGACTGTATACCGCTGTGGAACTGCAATACATTGGTTACATGTACCCTTCTTGTGCACTTGGCTCAGACCCTGTTCCTGCTTTTCTTTTCTCGTTCCTCTCTGCTAGCCGATGCTTTTCGTGTCTTGGGCCTTGGCGAGACTTGTGTATTAGGAATTGGGGGGTCTATTAGGCCTTGGGGGACGCACAGGCACAGAGCGCTGAAGGCCTGTGCTTCAAGTAACAGTCCCCGGCAGCCTGCGAAACTCGTCCTGCTGGCGTTGCCAATTACGGCTGCCCCTCTGCAGCTTTTCAGCACACTCCTTGTTTAGTTGCTGCGAGCACACCACTTGGCATTTTTGATACCGCGCCTTAGTGCCAAAGTCTTGGTGACAAGCTTGAGCAGCAGACATACACAGAGAAAGCATACACAGAGAAAGCGTCTGTGTCAGCACATCCACCACCACTGCCTGGTTCCATATTCTGTAATACCTGTGCATTTTATGGGCTTGTATCCCATACGCCGAGCCACTGTAGATGTAAGTGGCACATCCACTGACATCCAATGCTCGTTGAGAAAATGCATTCTAAAGGTTCTAAACTTTCGATGACTACGCCGTACTCAGTTTGAGAAAGGTGAAAAAGAATTTCGCTGAGCTGCGGCCGAGGCGCACCGCCACAGAGGCAGAATTCATGCAATTCGTAAATGGGACACCACCAGGTACCCTTTACGCATGCGATGCTTTGTTGGCACATGAGCCATTCTATGGAGTTAAACCTGTAACTTGACACACCCCCTTTACGCACGCAAGTCAGAAGCTTGAAGAAAACACGAGAGGTGGCAACTCTGGCAGCACCGTGATTCGGATCCAGGACCTCGCACAAAAGCACTTGACCGATAGCGGGCCGGCTGTGGGCCGCAGTTTCGGTGCGGCGAAGGTCAATCCCAGTAACTGAAGGTGTCACCGATACAGAGAGTGTGCATTCCTTGGCGCTCCCTCAGACAATGAGTGTAAGCCGCATCTCAGCAGGCCGTGCATGGCGAGCCGGCTACTTTCGCCATAAAGCACAGGAACAGCATACGTAAACCTCTTGCAAGAGTCAAGCTCTTGACTGAGCATGCATGTCAACGCCACTGGCGTAGGTAACACACAATTGTAGTATCTAAAGTGCTGCTGTAGATCTCAATTGGACAGCAATTCGGTACTGGGCCGTCATGTTCAGTGAGTTCACACTGTTAACTGCAGAGTCATTGTCAACAGCAGCTACTGTAAGAGATGGCATTATAGGGCGGGATCCTGCTGGGAGGGCCTTCTCCATGGTAGCGCTTGCTTGAATACTTCGTGTTGCTGGGAAGCTGAGGAACAAGGGCAAAGAATGTGCGTGAAGTTACAGGATTAACTCCATAGCATGGCTCATGTACCAGCAAATAGGAACAAGGGCTGAGGAACAAGGGCAAAGATAGTAGTGGGGGGGACAAAACCTCAGGCCAGCGGCTGCTACACGGCGTCTGCTATGCTGTGGGCATGAATCAATGGAGCCTAGGTTCCCAACAACGATGTACCGGTAGTGTTCTGGTGCAGTAATCGCTCAAGTGACCTCGGTGACATCAGATTCGCCCAGTCCATGATGGCTCAGCGATCGCGCACGCCTAGGTCTAAAACGACTAACAAGCGCAGTAAACATGTTTCAATATATCACGGGAGTGGGGAGCAGTGTAAATAGTCCTGTGGAGAGGTGACTGCAAGGACGTACATTAGCAGGTTGATCAGCAGGGCTTCCGTGCAACGCATACGTCAGTACACAGCTGAGCCTCCCCAGGAAGCTCGTTTCTTCTTGAGAAGTTGCCATGTCACCTTCTGAAGTCGATGCGTGGGAAGGTGAGGCCCTCGTGCGCACTGCAACGCAGTTATAGCTATCGCTGCACTGAACTCAGTGACTTGACAGGGCGACTTTGGCAATGAAAATATGCAGAGAATCAATTAAAGGCAAAGAACAAGGGCAGTCGAAGCCAAGTGGTGCGCATCGCTTGCAAGCCTGCTTGCAGGTCTCGGATTCATGAATGTCGGACCCATCATGCCATCTGCACACTATATTCGCTATGGCGCCGGTTTTGAAGACGAGATGCAAATCTATGGTGCAGGCTGTCACTGCTCAATGCAGAACAGCGAGAGTTGGGATGACTAATCACAACTTTGTGGTGTCCTATTCTGAACCTTTCTCGGCCGGGGGACACTCGTGGTGCGATACCAACTGAGCCATGGCAACAGCCATGCGGTGCTGAATGCTGTACGGTCATGCTCCTACACCACCTCTTTACTATACTTCGAGACGGCGTGCAGGCGCCTGAGCAGTGAAGTGCGGGGGGAGTGGCTGGGGCTGTACCTCCAGCTGGAATTCGGCCACACGAAATCTGGCAAATGGGTGGTCCAGGCTCATCGTCTCACAGATGTGAAGGATGAGAGGGAAGTGACATACAGGTTGACGCTGATCAACCATATTGACAGCAAACGCAGCATCAAGAGAGGTACGCACACTCTGTATGCTCTGAAACTATCGGAGCACATGATGTTCGATGCCACAAGTCGAGGGCTCGACCCCGCCTCTGCTGCGCCCGAAAAGGATTCGTACTAATCGGGAAGCGTGCCATTCCCAACAAAGGGCTTCGGCCCACACTGTCGTTGTCGTGACCTGTTGTGTGTGGGGGGGGGAGGGGGGGCAGCCATGGGTTTCTGGTGGCCGCCTCTCGGAGCTCACTTCATCACCTTGTTCTTACATAACAATTTGCATGCAGCCCAAGCCTCATGCGGGAACGTTGCAACCATCAATTGCCTGAAATCCTCATGTGTGTACGTGTGCACCAACGTTTGGAGGCTACCTGCTCATCCATCTACCAACAGTTGCATGAAACACACGGACACATGCCGTTTTGTGCACGAGTCAGGAGTGTCCCCAGTGCAGATGCATCAACGAAGAACTTCACAACAGAATTGCATACATGGGGGCGTCGCGAGTTTGCGAGGATAGCAGAGGTGGACGAGGCGCAGTTCTTGCATGAGGGCGTCCTGCACGTGCAGGTGCATGCCTGCCCCCTGCTGTGCAGAAAGTGTGCATGCATAATGTTCGCTGTGCATGACATTTCGCTGTGCATGACAATCGTTCCAGCATCTTCGACTAGACGCGCATCCCTCAGAGCGGCCGCTCGTGTAAAGACTAGCCCAGAGGGGCAACGGTGAACTTCACATCGTGTACCGCCTGCAGCCCTTGATGGGTTGCATTGCCTCTGTATCAGCTCACTTAACATGCATACAGTATGAAGCTCAGCGGTACGATTGAAAACCAGTCAACGAAGATTCATATTCTCTGCTCAATACATTTTTAAAAATCTGATTCAATGTTTTTCCTGATCAGGAAAACAATCCCACATCTATACATCACGCTGTGCAGTGCTTTGCTGACATCCACGCTGTGGTTGAGCTAAGTTGCCATGCGTTGAATTGCCTGTACAGGAACCATTCTATGCAGTTATGCCTGTAACTGCACACACATCGACGCTGTGCGCTGTGACATCGCACGTCAATGCATGCTATAATCTTCAGGCGTAGAAACCAGAACTTCAAAAGGTAGTGGGAGCTGTACGGTGGCCAAGAAAAGACAAGAACGGGTGCACTGCGAAGGAAAGCAAAGCTCTTGTGTTACACGCAAAATACTTTGAACTAAGTTGCAGACGAGCAATGCAGCCAGAGGTAATGAGCACATGCAGGTGGACTTCCTGCAGCCCTCGATACTTGCAGCTGTAAGCAGCAAACCAGAAGCCGCCCCCCCTCGGAACAGCAATGTGGTGGTATGCATCTGGCCGTCTAGCCTGATCTTTCAACTGACAGATCTCTTCAGGTTTAACTCTCAGGGTCCAATGTGTATCAAGCTAACCCATGGCGCAGAGTGCTGTAACAGAACTCTTGTTGCAACATTTATGAGCTTGACATCCAGACACCCCCAACGCATGCACAGGAGCTTCTTTGACTTTGAGTTCTATGACATTGTTGCTTTGACGTCTTTGACATTGAGTTGCGAGGCAAACTCATGTGGGAGGCAGTGCAGGGCAGCAGTGATGGTGAAGCGGTCCGCAGCCGGCTGGTGCTGCAAGGGAGTAGCGCCACGTTCCTGCTGGCCTGCCCCAAAGGCCCCCCGCAGAGCAACATGCTCTTCAGAGATCGACTGCAGGAACATACAATGCATGCTGAAGCGGAGTTCTGCTTGGGCCAAGTTCTTAGATGCAAGCCTGCATCGTTTGAGTGTAGCATGCGCATGGCCAGGGACGTAATGGAGGTCACTGTGGATATCAAGCAGCGGGAATTTCTGGAGCAGCTGCCGTTGTTGGCTGACCTTCACAAGAGCACCTCTGCACCTGACGCTGAGGCTACAGGTGCGCATATGCATGCATGCATGCAAAGAGTGGGCTCTGCGTCCAGCTGGCAGGGCTGTTCAGAAGGAGCCAAGCCTTGCCCCATGCCTTGTCTATGTCTTGCAATCTGCTGGGCGTGTTCAGGGGCTGATGACGAAGAGGGTAACACGGGCAGGGAGGTGCTGTTTGAGCCACCATGCTCCTTCTGGGGCGTGGTGGGGGTGCTGCTCCTGATGGAGGGCGCTGCCACCCCTGAGGAGCTGTTCGGCTGCAGCAGCACCCCCCCCTCCCTACCCTCCGCCACTCTGCAGGTGGGGCCCTCTGCTTCCCACTGCAAAGTGCTTTTATAATGCAATTTCGTGCTATGATGGATGGTACATGCTGTTCTCAACCCTCCACCTTCTCAGTAACATTCCTGAAGCATACTCCGAAGTTACAGCTGTGCTTCTTGGCAACAAAAACTTCAACACTGCAGATGCACATGACCTATGGCATTGGTGCAGTGCAGATGGCCAGGTTCCTCTGCAGCAAGCAGGTGGAAGGCAAACTGGTGGAGTGGCTACGGCACATGACATGTTGCTATGCCCAGGCCACAGCAGCCGACAGGGATGAGGAGGTAGCTGCAAGCAAGAGCGACAACGAGGATCTCCTGCAGGAGGACCCAGAGACATTCTTTCACTACTCAGAAGTGCGTTTCTGATACGATACATGGTCGCTGTGAAAATTAACAGTCCTGTGATTTGTGTGCATGTACTCTTGCTCCATGACGTGTGTACCCCTGGCATGACAAAGAAAGTGCATCAAAGCATGCACTTTAGTGCATTGCAATGAGTTCTCAACTGGGCAGAATGTGATGAAAGTTGTGTGCTGAGAGTAAGGCCACATCGTTTTTATCTCTATGTTCGCTTGAAATGAAAAAAAAATTTATTGGGGTAACCATCGTAATTTACAAACCGGAAAGGTAGTGAATAGGCAAGAACCCAAATAACCAAAAGCAACTAACACAAAACATCCACCACTTCACTCGAATGGCACAACAGCACCATCACGAAAGTCTTTCCCAGCACTCCTAGCCAAACTGCGAAAGTAACCATCATTGTCCCGCCAGAAAAGAAAAAGTCGACGAAAAGTATTCTCGAGCACTGGGGGGGGGGAGGGGGGGGCATCACCCAATGCGCACCAAGTTGTGTAAAGTTACAGGCTTAACTCCATAGCATGGCTTATGTACCAGAAAATCATCGCATGCCAACTTAGCTCGACCTGGCACTAACGACACAGGACATGCCACTACCGAAGCAACGGCAGGGAATCAAGCTAGCATGTCTACCCACATGGTGCACCAAGCCATGACACTTGAGTATAGGGACTGACTCAAGCAGGGGGAACGCGCCACGAACGTCCTCTTAGACTAAGAGAGAATAGCTAACATCCCTACGAAACCAAGGCACTGCAGCAAACCCTAAAAGAGGAACTGCGCACCAAGTAAGTACTTATGGCAGGGAAACTTAAAGCCCCACACCACAATTGGCCACATGATGTTTACATTCGCAAGATGAATAGTCGACTGATAAAGCTGTTGACAGGTAAACTTCACATTCGGGTGTGATTTCACGATGCTGATGCCATGTGCAGGTGCTGCAGAGGCTGCCTGAGGACTGTGCAGCCACCATTGCAAAGGACTTGTTTGATGATCTGCTTTTGAAAGAGTTCTTCAGCAGTGCCGTCCACTGGCCTGCTTCTCTTTTGCATGGCTGGTTGCAGACCCTCACAGCCATGGACCTCCGGGGGGCAGAGGTGGCTGTGGGGGACACGTGCAAGCTGCTGCACATGCTGCCCCCCACCAACAGCCTCCAAACACTGCATGTTGAGCTGCCCGCAGCCTCTGTAAACTCTGCACTCACAGGCCAGGTAGCTGCCACTACTGCTGCAAGCGCGCACCCCTCCAGAGACACGCACAGCATGCTGGTGGCACTGGAGGCTGCAGCTTCGCACCTGAGCGGCAAGCTGCGAGTGCTGGGCATGCATGGAGTGGCAGGCCTCAGTCCACAGCACTGCATGCAGCTCAGCAGGGTGTGCGCCGGCCTGGCCCCCTCCCTCACTGCCTTCCACCTCACTTTCTGTACATTCAACAGCGGTATGATGTTGAACGCACCCCCGAGTTTGGTGGAGAAGAGGCTCCTCTTCAAGGTGTGAAAACGCAACACCACTGCACACCCCTGCCAGGCCCCGCCTGCATTGCGGTCTCCCCACTTAGCGTTGCTGGCCGCAGGGGGGCACCAGGAGGGGTACTGCCTAAGCTGTTGCGGGGATTAGTGTCGTACATGCCCGCTGAGTCTGTTAAAATGACGAGAAGGGGGTTTCAGGTCGACACACCCACTTGCGCATGCACCACAGCATCTGCTGACAAAGGCGGCCTCTCATGCATCCACATGCGATGAACAGATATCGGAGCCCTGCTCAGTTGGAGTACGCTTCCGCCGATCATGTGCACAAAAATGCAAGCACAATGCTTACTACCTAGAATGCATGCATGCAGGCTATTTCGAGGTTGACGAGCGTTGTGTTGCTGGCGGTACCGCAGTGGGGGGCGCTGGTGGGCAGCCATACCAGTGCGGTGGAGCCCCTGAGGGCCATGCCCTGTCTGCGCCACGTGCTGGTCAGCAGCCCCATCAAAGGCCCCGCTTTCAATGTGAGATGGCTGACCTTCAAACTGCTTGCCCAAGACTAGGTTATGACCTTGTCAGCTCTTTGCAATTGGCAGGTTTCCGAAGAACCGCCTGGGCAGTGGTTGGTAGTGTGCGCGACCGTCTGGCGGTGACCGTCCGATGCTGTTAGTTGCTCAAATATTGTCTTGATATGTAAACATGAAGAACTGCTCTGGAAGTTTACATAGAAATGTGAACACCTAGATACGTATCCATGCATACGCATGCTTGACAGCTAGCAGTATATTCAGAGTCAGACAGGGCCATCCTATTGCGTTCGGAGAAGGTCTCATGGAAGGCACCTGTGCCTGAGCATACAACACTGATAATGGGATCCTCCTCTGGAATCGGTGCTGCAGCTGGCTGCACTGAACGTTGGCATGAACACAGCCAGTACCGTTGAAGCATACTGGCCGAAGGTAGCATTGATAGGGGAATAAGATGTGCATGATTGATCTGCACTGCATCAGTATCCTCGATTCAGTTGAACGATGTATCATTTTGACATGCAGTGGTTTGCGGCTGCAGCTGAATCCCACGTTCAAGAGAACGTGCCTGACAACCACGACAGGAGGACATCCAAGCGGCAGCGGGAACATGCAACACTAAGACACAGGGGGGGGCAGGAATGAGTGAGTGATGGTGAGGGGGCCAAGGGTGCCTATGCAAAGCTGGTAGGTGGAGGGGGACAGGGGTTGCAAAGTGTGAAGGATGGAACCGCTGGGTGACAGCAAGTAGCAGAGGCGAGTGGAACCTTGAGGGGAAAGCTGACCAGCGGGGGCCACGGGGGGGGGGGTCTCTGGTATGAACAGGATAGCGTGGACGATTAGTAGCCGCAGGCTATGCATGCAGAGCTCGCTCTTTCAGAGATCTAAGCGAGGGATAAAATACATTTTCAAACCTGCCACAAATTTCTCCGACCTTGCCAACGTTCATGGTGACAGTGCCACTGCAGAAATGTGAGCAAAAGCTGCCCTAGGACCCTTCTCATAGCACCAGACAAACGTCACATGTCTCTGCTGAGCCACGAGAAACAGGATGGCACTCAAAATTCACACTATCCCCTTGAATGTCAGACCCTTCACGTTGAACTCTGGCCCTTCAGTGGCACAAGAATGGACCGGCACGTGGCGCAGGCAGGGCAGGGCCCTCAGGGACACCACCGCACTGGGGTGGCTGCCCACCAGCGCCTCCCACTGCGGCACCGCCAGCACCACCAGGCTCGTCAACCTCGAAATAGCCTGCATGCATGCGGGGTGTAACAGGCCAGCTTGTACAGCGTGTTGGCGGCCACAGCAGCAGGCATACGGCCACTGGCACAACATCAGCTTTGGTAACCCTCAGATCTGCTGTGTAGATACAACCGTCAAGCCCAATGCAGTACCAGCGCGCCAGCAGCAATTATGTTGATCGAGGGATGGCCAGGGGTACTCAAGGGGCCGCACACCTTGAAGAGCAGCTTCTTCTCCATTGAAGTTTCGGGCCCCAGATGTCTGGAGACTTTTTGAAATGTGATGGCGAAGCCAGTAACTGAGGGGGCCAGGCTAGCACACACCCTGCCGAGCTGCATGCAGTGCTGAGGGTTCATTAACACCACACCATGAACGCCAAGCACTCGCAGCTTGCTGTTTAGGTTCACAGCGGCAACCTCCAGTGCCATGAGAAGGCTGTGAGTGTCTTGCGAGCATGCCTCGCTTGCTGTTGGGTCGTACGTTGCTGTGCCTGCGATGCTGGCTGCAGTAGCCAAAGGCAACTCCACATGCAGCACCTGGAGGCTGTTGGTGGCTGGCAGCAGAGACAGCAGCTTGCATGTGTACCCCACAGCCACCTCTGTACCCCGCAGGTCTACAGATGTGAGGGTCTGCAGCCAGCCATGCAGCAGAGAGGCAGGCCACTGCATGGTACTACTAACAAAGGCTTTCAGCGGCTGAGCACTGAACAAGTTGCTTGCAATGGTGGCTGCACAGTCCTCAGGCAGGCACTGCAGCACCTGCACATGGCAAAGCAAGGTGTGCGTGCGCGATTTCAACCGATATTCCCCCCATGCCTGAAGCAACATTGTTCCCGCAGTTACGCATAGCCCTGGTTGCACTCGCCGGTGGAAAAATCATGCATACACGCAGATTCGCACTTCTGAGTAGTGGAAGCATGTCTCTGGGCCCTCCTGTTGCAAGGTGTCCTGCTGCAGCTCGCGTCCCCTCTTCCCACATCTGCGACTGGCACTTGCTTGAGCATAGTGGCGTGCGATGTCCCCCAGCCACGCCATCACGATGCCTTCCACCTTCTTGCTGCAGAGAAACCTGGCCATCTGCACAGCCACATGTCAGTTGGTGCATGCACCCCGGATCAACACAGGTGCGAAGCTGTGTGAAAGTGGGGGAAACAGCAGCACCAGCTGAATCAAGCGGATTCCTGGGGGAATAGGGCAGCTACAGTGACAGCAGAGGGGCCCACCTGCAGAGTGGTGGAGGGCAGGGAGGGGGGGGTTCTGCAGCAGCCAAACAGCTCCTCAGGGGTGGCAGCGCCCTCCATCAGGATCAGCAGACAGACGAGGCCCCAGAAGGAGCATGGCGCCTCAAACGCCACCTCCCTGCCCGTTCCTGCTTGACCCCCACCAGCTGTATTAGGGTTCTTCCTTCTATTTCCTGCACAGAACCACCATATGTCGTAACATGGGCACATGCCGCATGGAAAGGCTTGAATCCTTCTGAGCGGCACTGCTTGTTTCAAGCAGGGTTCACTCTCGGCATGTACGCATGCATATGCGCACCTGTAGCCTCGGCCTAAGGAGTGGAGGTACTGTTGAGGAGGTCTGCCAAGGAGGTCTGCCAGGAAGGGCAGCTGATTCAGAACCTCTTGCTGCTTGATGGCCACAGTGACCTCTGCGGCGTCCTCTGCCACACTCATGGTGCACTCAAACGATGCAGGCTTACAGCTGATAACGTAACCAGAGCAGTGGCCGGCTTGAACATTGTTTCTTGAGAGTTCTACATCTGTGAGCCCTAGTAGACTTCACCAAGAGAAATGCACCATGCTAATGTGGCATGCACATAGCACGCACAGGGACGGCGGGTGGGAGAAATTCTCACCCCTACTCCTACGAACTTTCCGGAACTCGCGTCCTTTCACACGATTCCCCTACCTCACCACCTTAATATAACAATCGCCCTGGTAAATTTTCCGTTGTTGCCAGAGCCTGGGCTCGATTTTCCACCTGCTCCTTGGCCCACGTGGACTTCCTCTCTACTTCGTTCTTTCCTGTATACCCCCGGCTTCTTGCTGAACAGCACCTGCATGTAGGGGGAGGAGGCTGATACCAGCCTAGCCAGGTGCGAGGCCGAGCTGGCCGGCATCTACGGGCATGAGCCGTCAGGCCAGGGTCCAGTGCGCCCGGTCTGGGAACCTCCACGGGCCATGCCGCTAGCGCAGGCATGCCAGGGCCAGCAGTCGGCAGCGCCGTCCGACGCAGCGGGGAGCGCTCCGTAGCAGGCTGTTTCCATTGCTGATGCTGCAGGTTGTGAACGCCGCACAGTAGAGGGAGGGTGGGTGCCCCTCAACACACCTTGAACGAGACCTTAAAGATGGCTCTAGTTCATGTCCGTAATTGTCTTATGATGAGCTAACGAGCTCGTCAATCTCCTTCAGGCATGTTCACATGTTGCACCTATGTCACTTCTTGCCGATACGCACTTAAGGTATGCACTCATTTGTTCTTCAGCTCCATAATGTTGCCCCCTCGCAGTGTGAGCAAGCGTTTCCCGATTATGCAGTACAGTGTCAGTGCCTATGATATGAGAGTGCTCCCAGGTGCAGGAATTGCGAGGGTTTTTTCGAATAGTTCATACAGATGGGGATATCCCAAGTTTGCCAGCAGATCAGAGCTGGACGAGGCGCAGTTCTTGCATGAAGGCCTCCTGCACGTGCAGGTGCATGCCTGCCCCTTGCAGCTGTAGCTTCATCTTCAGTGAAATAGAAACTGATAATCGAGGTAGACAAGCGTTGTTCTGATACCCACTCCATCAACTGAAGTCAGCAGAAATATTAGTTCTTCGCTGGACAGTCTTTCCAGAAGGATTCAATGCAGGTGCACCTCACCCAGACCTGTCCGACGATGGCAGCAATCACCCGCACCAAACCACATGCTGCCGGCCAAGGCCCTGACGTGGTGTGTAACTGCCAGACACTGAGTTCTCTGCCTTGGTATGCGTCTACTGGTCTTGTGTCATGCTGCACTGAGGAGCAGAGAGATCGTCCATGCACAGTTTTGGGAGCACTGCAGGGGGGAGGGGAGGGAGGGGGGCTGCGCAGCCACGTGCTACTGAGGGGCAGCTCTGCCACCTTCACAGTGTGCTGCCCCAGAGGCCCCCCGCAGAACACCCTCTTCTTCACTGAGGCAGGCCACTGCCTGGCACAAGTGCTCAGCCGCAAGCCTGCACCGTTCGAGTGTAGCATGAGCGTGGCAGGAGATGCCGCAGAGGTCACTGTGGCCATCAAGCAGCGGGAAACTCTGGAACAGCTTGCTTTCCTGGCAGACCTTCTGAATAGTACCTCCAAACCTGAGGCCGAGGCTACAGGTGCGCACATGCATGCTTATGAACGTAAAGCTTCCATTTGAAATCCCGTAGCAAACGCATCGAAGAAGCATCTGCAAGTGATGCTGAGAGTTTTTATGCTTATAGTGTTGCAGCAGGCTTGATTCAGTCGAGAGTCACACCTTGCCAGGTGACCTGCACCGGTTTTCCCACATTCGTGAACAGGTGGTGAAGAATCCACAGGCAGGGTGGTGGAGTTTGAGGCGCCGTGCTCGTTCTGGGGCCTGGTGGGGGTGCTGCTCCTGATGGAGGGCGCTGCCACCCCTGAGGAGCTGTTCGACTGCTGCAGCACCCCCCCCTCCCTGCCCTCCGCCACTCTGCAGGTGGGCCCTCTGCTGCCCACTGCTAATGTGGCACCTGTCTTGTCCTGCTCAATGCTGGAGGAAGCTTCACCTAGTCCGAGCGTTAGTAGGCATTACGTCCAATGCCCATGAAGGAACGGATGCGTGCTCGTGCAGATGGCCAGCTTCCTGTGCAGCAGGGAGGTCGAGGAGAGCATGAAGAAGTGGCTGGGCCACATCACACAATGCTATGTGCAGGCCACAGTGTTGGCCAAGCAGCACGCCAGCTGCAGGAGGACCCAGAGACGTTCTTCTACTTCTCAGAAGTGCGACTCTGTTTGCGAGTTGATCCACATAACCGTTAGTCCATGTACAGGCGCAGTGTTGTCATGCTCTTATTACACATCGTGGGTATTACACATCGTGGGCTGATATAAGTTGCAACATGTTTCTCTGCAATGTACAGGTGCTGCAGAGCCTGCCTGATGACTGTGCGGCCTCGATTGTCACAGGCATGTTCATTTGCCGGCCACTGAAGGCGTTCTTCAGCAGTGCCATCCACTGGCCCCCCTCTATGCTGCATGGCTGGCTGCAAACCCTCACATGCCTGGATCTGCGGGGTGCAGAGGTGGCTGTGGGGGACACATGCAAGCTGCTGTCTCTGGTACCCCCCACCAACAGCCTCCAGGTGCTGCATGTTGAGCTGCCTGTGCGCCCCGCTGATACCTCAGCTACCACCCAAGCAGGCACCAAGCGCACACTTGAGGGGCACAAGAAGCACACACATGACAGTGAGGCATGCTCAAGAGACATGCACAGCGTGCTACTGGCACTGGAGGCTGCAGCTCCGCACCTGAGCGGCAAGCTGCGGGTGCTGGGCATGCATGGAGTGGCAGGCCTCAGCCCTCAGCACTGCATGCAGCTCAGCAGGGTGTGCGCTGGCCCCCTCCCTCACTATCTTCCACCTCACGTTCCTCGAGGAGGGTGGTGATGCGAAGCTGCACATGCCCCAGAGCGTCAATGAGACGAGGGTACTTTTCAAGGTGTGCCAGCTCGTCTGTTGGTGTACTTGACAAGTTTGCACTTGCGGCAAGACTCTGAGCTTGCAAGTATAAATGACCGTCCTGATTTGTACAGACCAGCTGTCAATTTGTCTATTCATGTGGATGCCTGCCATTGGGATGCGGATCAAGTGCTCGCAGCCGTCGTTGGCATGCCTGTGCATGTGTGTTGCCCTCACACTTGCCTCCGAAGGCACTGCCATTGTGTTTCCCAGGCGTAATGCACTTTCCGGCACGAGTGCATCCCACATGCCGACTCACAGTCCTAACACGCATGACATGCATGCAGGCTATTTCGAGGCTGACGAGCCTGGTGGTGCTGGCGGTGCCGCAGGGGGGGGTGCTGGTGGGCAGGCACCCCAGTGCGGTGGCGCCCCTGAGGGCCATGCCCTGCCTGCGCCATGTGCTGGCCAGCGGCCCCATCGAAGGAGCCGCGTTCAATAACATGGGTTTGACCTTCAAGCAGATTGAGCAAAACTAGCCCGACACGTTGTTGCTTCTGATGGCCATGCCCCAGCAGTGTGCTGGGAAACTGCGCTTTCGATGATTTGTGTGGCCTCTCAGTGATGGTTGCCAGTATCCTCACACTATAGTGCACAACATCGGTGGTGATATTTTGACATGAAGCGTGCCTGCTGCGACCGCCTTGCGCTCTCACGCTTCCTTGACTAGCTGTCCACCCTGATGAATGAAACTTACGTTGACAGTGGCGCAGCACTAAGGCACAAAGCGTGCAGATACATACTAGAATATGTGACAACAACCCGCTGATGGATGTATGAATGATATTACAGTGATATAAATAAATACACAAATTATTCGGGCCTACGCCATACTCGTTTTGAGTTGCGGCCTCAGCGCCACACTGGCCGATAAGCTTCGAGGTAGACCGATGAATTGAGAATAGTATCGGCGATACCGATCCGATACCTAGTTAACGAAGTATCGATGTATCGGACCCCGTTAAGTAGGGCCGATATATCGGCCGATATATCGGTTGCTACTCTCTTCCAGTACGACGCTCTACCATTGTGCTGAGCACTACAAACTACCCTATAGGAATCATCAATAGCTTTGTATGTCTTCTTCGTTATACTGAAGAACCAGTCCTTTTCAGACGAGCTGGAAGAGGTCTCAAGCCCTCTGTCGGAGCCTCTGACATGGTTTCTACGTATTTTAATCACAAACAATAACACGGTAGCATCTCAGGATGCTATTACGGGTCTTGAGGCGCTCTATTGCTCCTAACTCGCCTCCTCTGGCCTTTCATGTGCCATACAAGTAGTATGTTCGACTTAAAGAGGTATCGGTGCAATCGATGCCCCAAATTTTGTGTACGGATATTTGGACCGATATATCGCTGATACTAATATTATCGGCCATCGGTCTACCTCAAAGCTGGCCGAATTCATGCAATTCGTTAAAGGAAACTAGCAGAGACACTGTACGTGCCCGGCTCAGAAGCTCGAAGAAAAGACGAGAGGTGGTTCTGGCCGGACCGGGGTCCGAACCCGGGACCTCGTAATAGAATCACTTCAACGCTCACGGGCCCGCGGCTGAGTTTCAGGTCAATCCCAAGACCATGATATAGTGCCATGCAAGAAGTGGAGTTTATTGCTGGTATCAACGAGGCAGGCCAAGGTGTTGTCAGCTAATTTCAGAGTATTGAACCTTTTTTCTGGAATCGACTATCCCGAATGGTACACCATTACTTCTGGATGGTGGCTCGGCACGGTAGCACCGAAAGTGCATAGGTCTAGGGGTATCTCCAAGAACATAACCATGTAACCACTAAATACAGAGCGAGAAGAATGACACGACACACGCGGCAGATCCTACCAGAGCACCCAGCACGAAAGGTATTAAGAGAAAGCTGCCTGTACCTACGCACAAGCAGCTCAGATCAGCGGCGCCTCCATGGCACAGGACCTAGGCCTCTGCGCCAGACTCAGCCCACCGGGCGCGCCGATCACGGCGCCCGCCTGCAGGCTTGCAAATAGAACTCGGCGGTGAGCGGCCGCCGGAAGCAGGGGGCGCTGGCAGCGGCAGAAGGGTGGTGCTCAGGCGGTGCCGAGGAGGCTGTCGCGGGAGGGAGGGGGTGCCGCCTACAGGGTGAGGTCTGCGGGAGGCCATGCGCCTCGGGCGTGACAGCGGCGGGGGCCGGCGGGGGAGATGCTGCTGGCTGGGGGCAGAGCGGGTCCCAAGATAAAGGCGGAGGTGGCAAGGGTGGCGCCAACCGGCGTGTGGTGCGGCGGAGCAGCGTAGTGGTTGTGGGGGTAGGGGGGGGGGGCGGGGCTGGGTGCTTTGGCGCCGCAAGCGCAGGCGGCCGACTCAGCCATTGAGTTCAGGTGCTGGCTTGTGGGCTCACCCAGTCTACCGAAAAGTGAGTGACTGAGGGGAACAATGCACATGCGGGAGGAATCAGTAGGCGAGAGGGCACCGCTGTTATGGGGGCGCTTCTAGGTGTCGCGGCTTCTAGCGGCGGCCCCATCTCCGCTGCCTGCGTTCTCACGAAGTTGCAATGGTTGGAGACATTCCACGTTCGCCAGGACAGCAGAGGTGCACGCAGCTCATTTCTTGCATGATGACCTTCTGCACGTGCAGGTGCATGCCTGCTGTACAATTCTGTCATCTGAACCGGCACATCAACACTGTGCTTACGTTTTGCTGCAACCAGGTATGATCGTGGTTGCAGCGACCAGGTTTCACATGCATTCATGGCTCAAGAATGCCTCTGAGCGAAAGACAAGACAAGAAATTATCCCCGCAGCAAACACCTGAAAGTCAACTGTTCATATGAGCTTTAATCTGGGCAGCTATGCCGCAGAGGCACTTGAGAGCATCAACGAAGAATGCTGTGATGTGCTGCTGTTTGCCTTCATGGTGCACATGTGTCAGACGTGGGTGCTGCACCACCTTGAAAGATTCCCGCAGCATGCTCCACGCAAGAAGGCCGCACATAGTTGCGAGATTTAATACATGCATGCAGGTGGAGCTCTTGTAGGCCTACCCAATGGTGTCGACGATCACCCGCACGCAACCACTTGCTGCCGCTCCC
The DNA here is from genome assembly GCA_032359135.1 of Ulvella scutata. Taxonomy (NCBI): domain Eukaryota; kingdom Viridiplantae; phylum Chlorophyta; class Ulvophyceae; order Ulvales; family Ulvellaceae; genus Ulvella; species Ulvella scutata. Next base: position 26,468 of record JAUMHD010011427.1, read on the forward strand.
CGCCGCAACCCCAACCTGGTGCGCACCTGGCAGCTGTGCCTGATTTCCTGTACTTTTCAGCTGGCAGCAGGTTGTAGCCAGGTGGTGGCACTTTTGAGTATATTGTAATATCATGTCGAATCATACTTACGCTGTAATTGTAATCAACTTGCCCACAGGCCGTCCTGTCCACTTCGTTCCACGGCTGCCATCGCAATCATCTGTGAGCCCTTGCCGTTCTGTTCTCTGATGTGTGATTGCAATCAGGCAAGGCAAGATGCCATGGTGATAGCCTTTCATGGAACTTGAAATGTTTCAAAATGACTCGTATGTTCAACTCAGGGCTGTCAATTATAGAAACCGACCATCAGATTAACGTCTAATTTGATTGCTTTAATTACAGGTGAAAAAATAGGAGATTTAAAATTTTTTGATCAGCGCAGATTAACGGCAAATTATACAATTATTTTCCCTCCAATCACCCCAGATTAATGCCAAATTACAAATAAAAGGTAGGAGCTATAATCTGACTTGCAGCACGCAGCAGAAGGTTCTGCACGTACTACCTCGATGAAGCCTTACATTACATGAAGATTCCCTTCTTACAAACCATAAAGGAAGTGAATAGGCAAGAACCCGAATAGCCAAAAGCAAGTAACACCAAATATTCCCCACGTCACTCGAACGGAACAACAGCACCATCACGAAAGTCTTTCCCAGCACTCTTAGCTAAACTTCGACAGTATTGACGAAGCACAATGCCAAGATCACGAGCCAGGGCACCACTGAGATACTGTCTATTTTGTGTATTAGTCTAAGAGGATGTTGGTGGCGCGTTCCCCCGGCTTGAGTCAGTCCCTATACTCAAGTGTCATGGCTTGGTGCACCATGTGGGTAGAGAGGCTAGCTTGATTCCCTGTCGTTGCTTCGGTAGTGGCATGTCCTGTGTCATGAGTGCGAGGTCGAGCTAAGTTGGCATGCGATGATTTGCTGGTACATGGAGTTAAGCCTGTAACTTTACACACATTGTATTTTGTTAACATGATTTTACAGAACGGTTGCTGTCAAGGGTGCATTGCTTTCCTGAGCAGAGCCGTGCTGTGCCATGGCGACTGGCCAGTGACCACATGGAAAGAGTTCTCGATCCATCCTGCCACAAGGGGCCTGCACCAACCTGTCATAGCACAGGGCTCCAGGGCGGCGTGTGATTTCCACAGTACAAATTATAAGTTCTCTGTAATCTGTGAGCAGATTACGTTTAATCTACTACAGATTAATAGACGAACATCAGATTAACGTCTAATTTAAATGCTCTGACCTACTGTAAATAAAGTAAAAAAATGGTGTAATCTGTAATTTACAGCCCCGCCCATACCCGGCCCCGCCGCCGGTGCGCTAGAGTCGCATGTCCCTGCCTCCCGAGCCCTAGCCCTCCTGGTGTCGCTGCCCACGTGGGGGGGTGCACCCTCTCGCGACAACCTCGACGCCCCCCTGAGCACCTCCCTTATGCCGGTGCCGGCGCCACCTGCTCCTGGCGGCCGCTCACCTCAGAATTCTGCCAGCAAGCCTGCAGGCGGGCGCCGTGCGCGGCGCCTGCCCCCGGCGGGGTGTCGGTGGCCCGCCCCTGGGGGCTGGGTCTGGCGCCCTGATCCTGTCCTGTGTCATGGTGGTGCTTCTGTGTACTACTACAGTGTGTAGGCACAGGGAGCTTCCGCTTGATGCATGGTAGGTGCTCTGGTATATCCTGCATTGTGTGTGTGTGAACATCCACATCGGCCCGGCTCACAAGCCTGCATTGTGTGTCGCGGCGTTGTGTCTTGTTGCATACTCTGTGTTTAGTGGTGACATGGGTATTTTCTTGGAGATGCTCCTAAACCTATGTGCTGAATGTGCCATCGTGCCGCACAACTATAAATGTAAGTTTCATGTGTGTATAGGTAAAATGTGAAGGTGTGTCCACATGTGCACGTGCTACTGCAGCCACGGTTGCAGCAGTGCTCAACAGCTTGGAAGGTACGGTCCAGTTCTGATATAGCAGATTGGCCCCTTTCTGTCACAGAACGATGGCAAAACATGACTTAACGTCTGCACCATTCATCGCAAGGTGCACCTGCAGTAGCTACTTCCGGTACACAGGTACCTCCACACCTTCCACACACGAACTTCACTCTCCACAACACTCAATCACATCATACTCAGTCACATTTCTCCGAAACTGCTAGCCAGTTTCGAAAGCAGCGTTGACGTTATGGACCTCTGCGCCACCATCTTCAAAACATCGAGCAATCTCAGATCTCATCCTCAGAAACCTAGCCATGTACGCCACATCCGTCTTGGGTCCCTGGGAAGAAAAGGCTGAGAGGTGTACACCTCTCGACAGGCTGCTGAAGTGTACGCCTCTCAGATTTTGCGTTCACTGTACTCGGTGTCTCGTGGCTCCTTGCAGAAAACTGTGTAGCCTAGGTTGTCTGCTTGCTTTTCTTCCCAGGGACCCAAGACGGATGTGGCGTACACTCCCTTGATGAGTGGAACTGCCCTGCATGTGGCACTCAGTTACAGGTCTGACAACACACAAACAAGTCCACTTTGTGCTAACATCAGCGCACGCTCACCTGAACTTGTCGATTTCCAGGCTTGTGTACACTTCAGCAGCCTGTTGCGGAAGGCTCTACGGATCTGCAACGTCTCTGAGCTGAGACACCAGGCAAATGAAGGCGTCTAGTTGCTGCTGGGCTTTGATGAATTTTGCCTTTGTCTTGACTTCAACAGGTATCAACACTCCTGTGGTTCCTCCCAGTGGGGGCAGCACAGGACTGTTGATACCAGTCGAAGTGAACACCAAAGGAAAAATTCAGCAGCAACTCAACGCCTTCACACACCTGGTGTCTCAGCTCAGAGACGTTGCAGATCCGTCGCGCCTAGGATGCTATGACGTCCAGCTTGTTTCACATGCCATGGAGCTGGGTTGACATGACATGGAGATCCAGACCTGCGAACCTGCACGCCATGCCACCCCCATGGATCTCACAAACTCGTGTTTCAAGAAAAGCAGTCGAACAACCAGTAGAGCACGTGATAGTGCACTGCGTGGTGGCACAGTTCTAGAACCCTGCCTGCGGTCTGTCCATGGCCAGGGGGTGCCTGGGGGGCGCCAGCCTGGCAGTTCCGGCCCACGGCATTCGGCTGTCCGTGTTTTGTAATCTTGCTTTCCCGGCATGCTGCTGATGTGTGTAGGGCTTGGCGCTATCTCTGGTGGGCTGCGTGCCTTGTTGTTGCATGTGCTTGTGAATGCTCCTTGATCGGAGTTACATGGATGCGGGTTAGGGCGCTTCGGTTGGTTACTTGTTCCAATGACACTGCAGTACACATGAAAGGGGTCATGCCGCTGACTGCTTCACAACTGCACCTGCTGCTACTGATCAAACCTTGCGCCCACCCCCCCCCACCCCCCACCCCACTCAATCGCAAAATAAACAGTCACATGGATCCGCAACTGCTAGTCTGTTTCGGAAGCAGCGTCGACGTAATCTGTGTCTCATGGTTTCGTGCAGAAAACCGTGTCACCTGAGCTGCAGGGTGCCCAGGTGCATGAGCCTTGCAGTGTGCAGATGGTGGCATAGTGATGGTGATGGTGACTGGTCCTGACTGAAGCCAGTGGCGTGGGGGTATTCCTGAAGGCACCGGAGCAAGATGTGGCGCCACCCTCGCCACCTCTGCCTCTCCCATCGGCCCGCCCCGGCCACCGGCCACCAGCTTCTCCATCTCCGTTGCTTCTACCCGCCCTGCTGATGGCCTGCATGAGTTGCACCGCCCCCGCCTCCCGCGGCCCTCGCCCTCTCTGCGCTGCCCCCTTAGGACTGTGAATTAAAGAGCCTGGTTCCCTGATTAACGCGTAATTACAAATTGTTAATCACAGCACAAAACCACAGTTAGTTACAAATGGGTGATTGTGGACATTTAACGCCTCATTAGGCGTTTAATCTGCAGGTTTGGGCACCAAATTAACGCCTGTTTACAAGTTAACATCGCACTTTAAGTGCTTAGAAATCACCTTTGGTGTTCCCTGAACGATTCATATGACACACACATCATGTTTAAACACTTCTTAAAGGTCAAACAAATCCAGGGGCTCATCATCTCGACAAACGGAGGTGCAAGGGACTTTTACGTGTTGATACATGTACACCATCGCTGCAGCGTAGCTGGGGCTCGTAGTCGCTATCAGATTCGAGCGCTTGCCGTCTTTTCCTTACTCAGGCAACACACGCTACAAGCCTTAGCGAGCGTCAATAACACTACTTGTCACTGGTATCTGCTCAACGGTGACAACTCCGCTCGATATAGCTTCAATATGTTGCTCTGGGAGTATCCGTAGAACTTCAGTTGTGTGTCACTGCTAGGGCTCTAAATTAGCCAGTTAGGATTGATAGGCAGAAAATTAGGATTGATTTTCACCCTCCTAATCAATGGCTAATCGAACTTTTGGGATTTAATCAATTGCTGGTCAGCCCTAACTACTGACATTGATTATGATTAGTTCTAATCATAATCAACTATTCGCCTATTTTTTTATGAAACCATTCATGTGGTTTCGTGGAAACGAACTGGTGTACGTGGTAGTTTGTCCTTGTACGTGAGACTGATCACTCGACAATACACCAACAACGCATTAGCGCTCTTCTGTAGTTGGTGGATATGCTACGCCGTGCATGTACAACCGGGAGTTGAGCTCCAGACAGGAGGATCATGGAAGAGCCCACTAAAGTTTGCCACTGTAGGGCCCAGTCCCTCGCCTTGTAGTGTTTGTCAAGTCCTTCGGGGCGCACCTGCCTCTCTGAGTCCTCCAGTAACCCTGTTGGCATGTACATTGCACCCATGCGCATCTTCTATCTCACAGTATTCAACTATTGGCAAGCATCCGCAGGTTGCCCTCATGGTTTTAAGGCTGATTTGGCAGTTTGATCCATCAAATGGGGCGTTTGTTTTTTGTTTCAAGGGCAGTCGGAATGCCTGCACTGGGGGTATCTCCAATGGCCCCCATTACGCCGTACGACATACAGGTATTGTCACATATGCCTCAAGACCCAGTAAATATCCCAAAAGTAGCCAAAGAACATGGGAATTGTTCTGTCTAGGGGTACCTAAAGGGTGGGTTTTAATTAATAATTAACATGTAATCAATGTGAAAATGATACACTGAGGTATTGATTAGGTCCACTTATTAACCTGTTATCATTGTTTTTTGCCCATTCCTAATTAAAGATTGATTAGTGACTAACTAAGCAATGGCGAATCGACCTCCTAGATATCCTAATTAAGAGCCCTAGTCACTGCCATGTTTGACAAGTTACAGGTTACAACTTCAAACTTCATCTGTCAGGAAATTACAGTTTAATCTAGTCAGATTAATGTCCAATAATCAAATTAACGTTTAATTAAAAAGCTTAATCTGGTGTAATTAACGCCTTAATCTAGTTTATTCTGTAATTTACAGCCCTAGTTCAACTCGATACAATTTCACTGTATATACCTCATCATGGATCTGTTACATGCACTATCTTTCATCCAAGTTTCCTGAATGCACGCATTCTGATCCTGGGGCAACTCACATTCTGCATGCATATCTCGCAACATGCAACATGCAATTACAAGTTCCACACCCACCTCAACCACACGGGCCCAATGAATACAAATAGAAATTTTATTTGGGGACTACGCCATACTCGGTTTGAGCTTCGGCCTCAGCGCCACAGTGGCGGAATACAAGCCATTGGATTATTGAGGATGGTTCCTCCTTCAACGTGCACCTGCACAACGATTGAAGTCCCAACATAGTGTACAGGCTGTCCTACGGTTGTTGTTGAATGGCAACAGGCACCAGGTTGAAGCACCATCTGCTTTGCATCACAGAAAGCATGAACATGAGGTTTTTCGGGGCAACAGGGGCACACACATGCAATCACTGGGCCCGCAAATACAAATAAGTGTAATTATGGGTTAATTTTGAATTTCGAAACGTCAATTACAGAGATAAAATTTTGTAAATCCATGATAATTAACAATTTTTGGCCTCGTGTAATTTACAACAAACGGTGCTGTAATCATAGCTCTGCAATTACGCGCTAATTCAGCTTTTGCCGACTATACTTTGCAGCCCTACTGGTGACGTGTGGGAGGGCTTGATGTGTTGGGAGGTAAAGGTGGCAGGTGGGGGGGAGGGGGCGGGCTGCTGGGGGGGGTGGTGCGTGAGTGGGGGGGAGGGGGCGCGCTGCTCGCGCTTGGAGGGGTCGGCTGTGGGTCCCACAGCCTCACGAGGTGTGGGCCAGCCTGCTGGGGGGTCACGGGGAGGTCGCTGGGGCAATGGTGTCTTCGAACTAAATGTGTGCATTGTTTCGTGGTGGGTGTCGAGTCGTTGCCAGTCTTGGTTTCCGTATTGCTGGCTGATTTCAGACGGAGTAAGCCAGTGCTCTAGTGCTTGAGAGCCGCTCCACTGTCATTGGCAACGCACATGAAAGGAGCAAGAGCGTCAAAATCCATTCGAAGTGCAACGAAGGATTGCTTTTTGTGTAATATATATAGTTGACATATCGCTTGCTGCGCTGGGTGTATGGTCACCCGCCAGAGTAGAACAGCTTGCAGCACTGCAAAGTGGTTGTGACTGAGAAATTAATGTCCTGTTTTGTGGGAAAGTGCCCACTGTTCTCACAGTCCACGCCATTTTGCAGTGCTGCAGGCCGTGCTGGCCTCTTCTCCTCTTGTTCCCCTGGTCACCATTCGTTCTTGGGCCATCCTGAAATACGGCGGGGCTCACTTCAGGCAATCATGCTGGGTTCCGGTCATTCTTGATTGAAATACTGCAGGGCCAACTGCGGGGGCACTGAATTTGGTTGGTCAGCAATTTCAAGAGAGAAAGCTGGTAGTAGGCTGGCGAGCAGTGGGGAGGGGGCGAGGCGCTGGTGGGCATCCACCCCAATGCGGTGGCGCCCCTGAGGGTCATGCGGCACATGCTCCATGCCCCGCCTGCGCGACGTCGTTGTACAAAAACTTATCGGGAACTAAGCCATACCCAACAAGGGCTTCAGCCTCAGCACCCTCAGAGTAGTCGGACAGGAACATGCACCCTTGGGCCACACGGAATCACGAAGGCAGTCACGGAGGCTGCAAGGAACGCCGCACAATATTGCGAGCAAAGACAGGGTCGCCAGCAGGGACCGCATCAGGGACCACCAGCAGGGACAGCAACAATAGCACCAGCCAGGAGGATACAAGCGGCAACTATGAAGCACAGCGCAGCACAGACACCAGCCTCACATTCCCGCAGGAACATAGACGGATCAAGAACCCAGGGGACAAGATATATGTACTCACAGAGACAAGATCGAAGCAATTCGCATCGCGTGCTGCAAGGAGAGCAATCCGCACACCCTTCAGGGGGGACCAGCCGAAGCAAGTCATCCCAGAGGTCATTCGGGTGAGGGCACACCACTGGTGAACCGGTAGCACTAAACAGAAAGTGCTGCACAGTTGAGATTACCCAGTGCGCATGTAACCCACCGCACCTTCTCACCGTCTTCCTGGTTGTGTCCACCGCTGGATTTGCAACCTGCTCTATGTTGGACGCAAAGAATTTTGCAGAGTAAGTGAGACGATCTGCATGATGTTCGCCACTGTGGCGCTGATGACGAAGCTCAGAATGTGTAGGGCGTAGTCCCCGAATAGTGAACTTGATGACTCAGGCAAATAGTCGCAGTGCCGTGAAGGATTTCTTTTGTTGTACATAATAGCTGACATATCGCTTACTACGGTGGGTGTATGGCAACCCGCCACAGTACAACGGCTTGCAGCACTGCGAATTGGTTACGACTGTGAAGGTAATGTGCTGTTTCGTGGGAATGGCGCATTCTTTTTCACAGTCAAAGCCATTTCGCAGTGTTGCAGGCCGTTATAAATGACCTCTTCTCCTCCTGTTCCCCTGGGCACCATTTGTTCTTGGGTCATCCTGAAATACGGCGGGGCTCACTTCAGGCAATCATGCTGGGTTCCGGTCATTCTTGAATGTTGTGGGTGGCAGTGTCGAAGATTCGAGATCTAGAACTCCCTTTTGAAAGCATGACCCATAATTGTTCTGCAAAAACTCCCTACCAACAGCTCCTGGTTCACGTATTAAAGTTTCCAAGCTCTTTGTGCATGGTACCTCGAACCATCGGTGGTGCTACTGTCGAGACGTGAAAATAGAGGCGCACGTGTACGGGGGCACTTGCAAGTAACGTTCCTCAGCGTGGCTGTTGTCCAACGCAGGAGTATTCGCGCATCTTCAGTCCCCTCAGATCATCTATTGACATATGAAAGGTACCATGGCGCTTCCTCAGGTAGGTGCGTGGGAAGGTGAGGCCCGCTTGCTGAAAAAACCCACATGGACAAACCACATGTGCGTGTCGGAGATTGCACTCCGACAGCGTGCAAGTGCCTTCCAGATCACTGGCGGAACCTCGAAGGAGCTTCACAGCAGTGAAGGCTGCACGTATGGCCAGGACTGCTGCAGACTGGAAGCGCAGGTTTTCCGACCCCAGTGAGTGCAGGTTGTTGCAAAAGTCAAGATGGAAAATCAAGCTGTTTCGGAACCTTTCTGGGCCGGGGGCCATTCATGGTGCGACGCCATAGCCATCGGAATGTTTCAGCGTGTCTCCATTGCTGTCTCCAGGACCCCCCACGGCACCTCTCGTCTTCCACACAAACAACATGTGTGCAGGAGAGTGAAGTGTGCAGTATCGCGGGAGAGCATAGGTATCTACCTTCGTGCGCATGCTCTGAAAGATGTGGGTGTCGGACCTGAAGTGCAAGCTGCACTCACCCTGGTCAACCATGTGCATTCCAAACTCAGCATCACAAGAGGTGCTCACTCATCAAACTGCACTGCCGCAATGCATTTTCGTGCGAGCACATGCGCACCGCCCTTGTGCTTGCCACTGCCCTTGTGTTGCATCTTCCAGTAGCTGCTTGCACTGAGAGTCTCCGTCTGAGACTCATGCAGGTGGCCGAATGCATGCACGTGGCCGAAGATGTTCCTCATGTGCACACCAGGGCTGGAAATTAAATGTTTGTAAGCATTTTCAAATTAGCTTCAATGTAAGCATTTTTTATACATGCAAGCATTTTTAAATAACGCCCGTTGAAAGTATGTGTAAAGTTGCAGGCATAATTCCATATAATGGCTCATGTACCAGCAAATCATTGCATGACAACTTAGCTCGACCTCGCACAAACGACACGGGACATTCCACTACGGAAGCAACGACAGGGAATCAAGCTAACCTCTCTTCCCACATGGTGCACCAAGCCATGACACTTGAGTATAGGGACCGACTCAAGCCGGGGGAATGCGCCACCAACATCCTCTTAGACTATGAGAGAATAGCGAATATCCCTACGCAACCAAGTCACTGCTGCAAACCCTAAAAGAGGTGTTGAGACAACTCCGACAGCTGACAAACCGGAAGTTTCAGCCTGCAACCACGCACTGCTTCGGGGAACGCCTTTTTAAAGTCAACTTAACGCCAATTACATACCTTCGTAATTGTAATATTGACGCTATGTAGGATAACATTCTGATGTGTAGTGGTCAGCGTAGGTAACAGGAGCCAGTAATAGGAGAGGTCTGAACCAGGGGTTCCCCGGTTGGCATTTTCCACATCTTCTTCTAAGAAGATGTTGCGTTTTCTGCCCTTCTTATAGTAAGGTATTGCATTTTTATCCCGTCTTAGCGAAACACATTATTGGTTGCCAAAAGCCCTTGAAACAGGAAAAAAAAACTCATGAAAACAAAAGTTCTGAACTCAGTTTTGGGTAATGGTGACCTCCAACACAGTCAGCCATCTGCGGCCACAATTACACCTTCCTAATCAGCCATCTGCACTGCATTTTCGCGTGCATGTGCTGCCTACTGTTCCTGATTGTACCTCTCTTGCTCATGCACTATGAAAGCCTCATGAACTTTCACAAAGGGAAAATCTGCAATCGTAAACACACCCTGAACTTTCATGCGCCTTCGGCCGCACAAATAAGACGATCGAGCTCAAATTATAGACATCGTATAAGAATATCGGCCAAAAGTTGTCCTTCGTATAAGAAGAATTGCGCTCGCTACAATCGCATTTTGAGGGTCAAGTAAGAAGGTTCAGCCTCACTTTTACACCCCAAAAACTGTCTTATATAGCCAAAATGTTTGATGTTTTTAAGATGATCGTCAACTAAGACCCCTGTTCGATCGGGGAACCCCTGGTCTAAACAGCTGCGTTCTTGTGGTGGCCTTTTGGTGGATATACGTGCTTCGTGGTGTGCCGATACCCAACCTACCTTCCTTCGAGGTTGGAGGTAACTGCGCAATGCATGTGGATGTGTCAGTACTCGACCTGAGAAACACACATCACATCATACAGACGAAACAGGAATCTTCTCAGTGCAGGACCATTAACTCACAAGTTTACCAAACAATTGTCTGGACGGGGATTTGCAAAGTTCGCCAGGAGAGCAGAAGTGGAGGAGGCGGAGTTCCTGCATGAGGGCCTCCTGCACGTGCAGGTGCATGCCCCCTTGCCTCTGGAGTGTGCTGTTGTTTTACTTGGCACAATATGATACGCATACCGTTTGCTGCAGCCAGGCCGAACCAGCGGTACATCTCAAAAGTTTAAGCATTTCTTCGTGTTCGTGCTACTATTAGATATCGGACAGTGCATCAGCCAGGTGCTTCCGACATCGAACCTAATGAGCACAGGGTGGATGATACCGTAGTCCACGTAAAGGTTCGACAGTTGAAATCGCTGTTACGTCAAAACACCACACCGAAAGTTCGACAGTTCTCCAAATTTTCGTCTTTAGCCGGGAATTTTTCTTTAGGGCATTCGACACGTTGACCGAATTACTGCGTTATGTTCGAAAGATTTTTGGAGGCAGTTCGACAATTTGTGTTTTTTGGTTTGTTAGCAACGAAGTTTGGGGCACGCGTTTTGGGGCACTTGGACAAATTTGGAATAAAGTCGCGTTAGCTTCGATTCCCAGCATCAGGAACGCTAATTTAGTCAAAATGTGCCTCAAATGATATTTCAGTAGGACGAGCGCGTTCTATGAACGTCTTGGCGGGGCTTTTTATACAGTTTGTGCAGATTTGTGCGTTGGAAGCGAAGAGCTCTTGAGCGATCTTCGACAGATTTGCAAGTCTGGTGCGTTAGCTCGGAAATTGTCTTGGGGCCAGTTCGACAGTTGTAACGTTCCGAGCGTTACCTCGAGGACCACACATCCTGAAAAGTGGACAGAATTTGCAATTCTGCTGTTAAAATTTAGCCAAAATCTCCTGCGTTACGCGCTACTTGTCGAACCTTTACGTGGACTATGGTACATGCACTGAGAGACACCGTGCATGAAGGTGCATCTCTTACAACCCTGCCCCACAGTCTCGGCAATCGCAGGCACTGATGATGTCCCCCCCCAGCCCATTGCTAGCCTGGTGTGCACCTGGCAGGCGTGCCTGAGCTCTGGTTGTGTGCAGCTGTTGCTCTTGTAGCCACCTTCATGCAATACACGCACTTGTCATTAGCACCGCGGTGCAGGGGGGAGGGGAGGGGAGGGGGGGGGCGGGGGGCTGCGCAGCCGCGTGCTACTGAGGGGCAGCTCTGCTACCTTCACATTCTGCTGCCCCAGAGGCCACCCACAGCACGCCCTCTTCTTCACTGAGGCAGACCACTGCCTGGCACAAGTGCTCAGCCGCAAGCCTGCATCGTTTGATTGCACCATGAGTGTGGCAGGGGGCGTCGCGGAGGTCACTGTGGACATCAAGCAGCAGAAGGTTCTGGAGCAGCTTGCTTTCTTAGCAGACCTCCTCAACAGCACATCCACACCTGAGGCCAAGGCTACAGGTGCGCACATGCATGCATGCCAACAGAAGGGTCTGTGTGGAAGCAAGCAGTGCCGCTCAGAGGGAGGGGGGAGCCAAGACTCGACAGCGGTGTGTGCAGGGAAGAAAAGGAAAAAGTTTAGTGCAGCAGGTGAGCATGAGGAAGGCACAGGCAGGGAGGTGGCGTTTGAGGCACCGTGCTCCTTCTGGGGCCTGGTGGGGGTGCTGCTCCTGATGGAGGGCGCTGCCACCCCTGAGGAGCTGTTCGGCTGTTGCAGCACCCCCCCCTCCCTGCCCTCCGCCACTCTGCAGGTGGGGCCCTTGCTGCCACTGCTGTATAATTTGCATCCACCGTCGTGCTATGATTGAAAGTGGTTGACCCTGCACAAAGCCCTCACACTTCAAGCCATGTGCGCTCACTGATACATCAGCACCCATGCTGCTTGACCTGAGCGGTGTGGTTGCTGCAGATGGCCAGGTTCCTCTGCTGCAGGGAGGTGGAAGGCAAACTGATGGAGTGGCTGAGGGGTGTCGTACGTCGACACGTTCGCACCACTGCAAGCTGCCTTGACGACAAGGGGAAGCAGCAGCAACAGCAGAATCTCCTGCAGCGTGACTCAGAGCTGTTGTTCTACTATTCAGAAGTGCGACTCTGTACGTGCGCATGTGATTGAGGCCCGGCAGCCTCACAAGCAGCCTCTGCAAGGAAGAAGCAGTGCCGATCCAGATATCTTGTGAGCATCGTTTGAAGGGCATAACAATAATCTTGATGTACGACATTCAGGTGCTGGAGAACGTTCCTGAGGACTGTGCAGCCACTGTTGCACAGGACGTGTTCGATGATCAGCCCCTGAAGGGCTTCTTCAGCAGTGCCATCCACTGGCCCTCTTCCATTCTGCATGGCTGGCTGCGGACCCTCACATCCTTGGATCTAAGAGGGGCAGGTGTGTCTGTGGGGGACACATGCAAGCTGATGCACATGCTGCCCCCCACCAACAGCCTCCGCACACTGCATGTTGAGCTTGCAGCTGCTGTCTCGCAGTCCAACGAGAAATCCCAGGCAGTAATTTCAAGCGATTCATACTCAAGAGACACGCACAGCCTGCTGATGGCACTGGAGGCTGCAGTCCCACAGCTGAGTGGCAAGCTGCGAGTGCTGGGCTTGCATGGAGTGGCAGGCCTCAGCCCTCAGCACTGCATGCAGCTCGGCAGGGTACGTGCCGGCCTGGCCCCCTCCCTCACTGCCTTCCACCTCACGTTCCTAGAGGAGGGGGGTGCTGGGAAGCTGCACATGCCCCAGACTGTGGCGGACAAGAAGGTTCTCTTCAAGGTGTGCCAGCCCTGTCATTCACTACCTGACCTGCGGGCCACACATGCAACTCCACCAGTGCTGATATTCACTTAGATAACCGGTGTGACGAAACTTGCACACGTATGTGCGGCAGCTCTCGATATGTTTCTACCAAGGAGATGTCTGGTCTTTGGGATCCATTTGGGGGCCTGTTCACACTCTTTGGCCTGGGTATTTGGGTGGCCTAGGCGTAGGCTCACCCCATGTCTACCAAAGAGCGTTAACCCGGATGGTTGTGCCCACTCATGGACACCTTGAATGCATGCAGGCTATTTCGAGGTTGACAAGCGTGGTGGTGCTGGCGGTGCCGCAGTGGGAGGAGCTGGTGGGCAGCCGCCCCAGTGCGGTGGCACCCCTGAGGGCCATGCCCTGCCTGCGCCACGTACTGGTCAGCGGCCCCACAGACGGCCCTGCGTTTGATGTCGGCATGGCCTTCAAGAAGATGGCATAATGCTAGCCTGCCGCGTTTTTGCTCCTGGTGGCCAGCAGAGGAGCCACGTGAAGAGCGAGCGCATGTCCTGCTGCTGCTGGCCGCCTGTGCCCTTACACAATCTTGGTGACGAGACAAGTGAAGTGTTCTACAGTATCGTTGTTAGTTAGCTTTGACGCATGCACCCGCGTGTTGGGGTGTGAGCATGCAGGCTAGTTGGGCCAGGCCGTATCCAACGCCTGCGCTGAAAGACACAGAGGGGGTATTGGATTTCCTCGAAATATACTATTACAGTTGTTGACACTTGCAGTCATGTTGAAATATCTGCGCACCATGGCTGAAGTCTGGCCTCAGCCGCCACGTTTCATTCCTCAGTTTACCTACCTCACTGCGCAAGTACATGATCGGCACAAGTATTGGCAAGGGCACCTTTCATGGGCACCTACAACACTGATGATCAGGTTGCTCAGCGCAGTGAAGATCGATGCATTCCCACTGCCTTCATATCACGGGGCCCGGAACAAGACAACAACATGTTGAATGGGCAAGAACGCAGAAGTTTTTGGCAGTGCTGCGAAGGATTCGATTCTGTACGTACTTTGTCATGTGTCTCACTGAAGCGGGTTCATTGGAAGTGCACAATGTGGTCACCGAACCACTTCGCAGTGCTGCTGGCCTCTTCTCCTCTTGTGCCCCTCGTCGCCATTTGTTTTTGGGCAACAACTCAGAATTGCGAAACATGCTGGGCTCGATCCCGCTGCCGCCGGCTGCAGGATGTTGAGGAATTGCTGTGGCGCTCAGCTGAGGGCTTTCTGGTGGTTCCCCTCCTCAGCCTTCCTTTGCCCGAGGAAGAGGCTCCCAGCGAGAATGGTTGCAGCGAATAAGGTTTTCCTGTTTATTCGGCTTCTTTTATTTCCGGGGACCTCGACCCCTCTGGACACACTCTGGGTGATGCACTGCCAGGTGATGTGAATGTCCGTGTGTTTACATCGTCAGGGGCGTGGCTCACAAGCACTAACGTGCTGCCCGCTTCATATAACATTGAAAATTTGCCCACAAGTCTAGTCATACAGTGAGTGTATGGATGGTCTGACCTAGATGACTGCAGTGCACTGCGATTCCGATCGGTGGTCGACGGAAAACCCTTCATTCGCTCCAAGTTCGCCTCTTCGGTACTCAGGTCGTCATTTTGATGCTTGCGCCCAACCTGATAATGGTGGGACATGGGAAGGTGCGACCCGCACGCTGCAGAGCGCTTTGCTGGGTCCGTATGCGGGAGTGCGTGCACACGACCACCTCGCAGGCAAGGGCCGCACTGATCATTGAATTTTGCAGAGAACCATTTGTATAACTGGAACATTCATGACTGTACGGTGCGCGTTGACTACATGCAGCTTTCGAACAGCTCCTGCAAACAACATGCTGTTTGAAAGCTGCCTGTGATCAGATCTTCCATGGCCATCTTCAGACATCCATGAGAAGTAAAATATGTAGAATACTGTGAAGGTTCAGATGCAAGATGGCACTTTTTCGGAAGCTTTGTGGGCACAGTGGCTCTCATGGTGCGATGCCACTCGGTACACAACTGCCTACATAGCTGGGCATTAGATTCCCAACATGTGTACGTGTGTGCATGTGTCCCATTGCCATCTCATACACCTGATCCAAAGGGCGTGCAGGCTTGTGAAGTGTACTGTCACTGACATGTGTTCAGTTTCCACACACAGTGAATACCTCAGGTGACACAGGTGAGGTTTAGAGTAGCGCTTATCCACCAGGTGTCATCCAGCTTGGTTGACAAGCGTGAATCTTAACCTCATGTAACCTGTGTCACCTGAACTCTTCACTATTTGGGCAAATAAGTAGAGGCCTAAGAACTTGCTTCGTTTCAGTGCAAACTGCAAACCACCACCCCCTCATTCGCATGCTGACAGCGCTGATTACAAGAGATAGGACTTCCATCTGTGCAGATAATTTCAAAGCTTTTGGATGACTGGGCATACAGACACTTCTCAGGAGAGCATGTGTGGAGGGCGGGGAGGGTCTTCAAGTAAGGCGGCTTGCACGCGCAGGTTCATGCCTTCATCTAAGAAGAGGTACAGTGCCAAGCACCTGCGCACAAGCAAGACTGGTCAGAAAACGCTACGAAGCGCATGGCAAGGGGATCGGGGCCACAGAAAGCCCCCCCTGGGGGTGACGCGCCTGGACCCCCCCATGAACCCCACAACAGATGGCTACCAGGAGTCAGGGGTTCTATCCAGGGAGAAAAGATGTGGACCTGGGGGTCTCGAAATGATGTGCAGTGACATGATGTGGTCAGGTGTAGTGACTTTGCTGACATCATCATACGTATGTAGAATGATCCACGTGTTGCCATGTCTTGTGTGCTACATGTATCTGCCATCGTTGTTCAGCAATTTCGCCCACTTTCGTTTTGAAGAGTAGCATATCCTAATCAGAATGCAGTGTCGGTACTATAACTTCATGAGCATTTTGGCCGGTGGCACGGACACCGTAAGTCATGTGGGGTGCGCTCAGTGCAGTGCAGAGCTGTCACGCACACTGCCCCCGAGTATTTGCACCGGGAGTTCTGTAGCAGTAAGGTCGCACTGGAGCTCTCTCTCTCTGAGGGTGGAACATGGGAACGTGAGGGCCACACGTTTTGTGTACGTTTGCACACAATCACCTTGCACCTTGAAGACAAGGGGCGCTCTGATGGTTAGATTGTATTTAGAAAATCAGTTGGAGCACTGGAGCATTCATCAACGGATGGTGCGCACTGCTCATGACTTCATGCAACCAATGACTGGGAGGCCGGCCACATTCGCATGTCTTACAAGGGAAATGAGTGCAGGTTGTCTCCAAGGTGAAGATGGAAAATGGTGCTATTTTGGAACCTTTCTGTGCGCAGGGGAAGTGGTGGTGCGATGCCTGCTGCACGAGGACATGTTTCGTATGCCCCATTACTATCTCATGCACCCACTGAAAAAGACAGTATGCAGGCGTGTGAAGTGTACTCCCTCGTATGCTCGCATAGGCATCTTCTTCTGGGCGCACACAGTGACTTCCTGGGATGCTATACCTAGGTGCCATGACTTTCAGATTAACACTATCCACAAAGGAAAGCCTGCATCGTGTGGCATGAGCGTGGCAGGCTGTGTAGCAGGGGTCACTGTGGACATCAAAAAGCAGAGGGTTCTGGAGCAGTTGCCCTTCCTGGCAGACCTGGTTCAGACTAAATTGGTAGCTGAGTGTGAGGCTGCAGGTGTGTGCATGCATGATTGCAGAGGCTGGCCATCCATGCCAGCATGCAGTGCCGTTCAGATGGATGCACACCTTCCTTCATCTGATCGCTTGTGAACTTTGCAGGGGTTGACGATGAGGCCACCACAGGCAGGGAGGTAGCGTTTGAGCCGCCGTGCTCCTTCTGGGGCCTGGTGGGGGTGCTGCTCCTGATGGAGGGTGCTGCCACCCCTAAGGAGCTGTTCGGCTGCTGCAGCACCCCCCCTCCCTGCCCACCTGCAGAGTGGTCGGGAGGGGGGGGTGCTGCAGCAGCCGAACAGCTCCTCAGGGGTGTCAACGCCCTCCGCCACTCTGCAGGTGGGCCCCTCTGCTGCCCACTGCTGCTGCGGCACCTGCCCTGATGGACCACACTCCCGCTTGATAGTGCACCCCACCATCTTCAAAGATACTTTCCAGAGATGCCAATAACGCTCTACCAACGCTCCTGAACCAACTAGCTACTCGGCCCTGTGCAGATGTGCAGGCTCCTGTGCAGCAAGTAGGTGGAAGGCAGACTGTTGGAGTGGCTACGGTGCATCACACGTTGCTACGTTCGGGGGCATGGCAAGCATTCTGTGCAGGACAATCGCCTGCCACAGGACGACGCAAAGGTTTTCCTTCACTATTCAGGTGTGCGACTCTGTGTGTGGGCTGCATTCCCTTGCACTGTGCATCAGCTGCTCATCACATGCAGACCTCCTGTGTGCCCCCAAGAGGTTGTGAGGAGCAGTGCAGTGCAGGTCACCCACATCATCTGGCTCTCAGAGGCTGAGCATGCAGTCCCACCCATAGTTTCAGGGTAAAGTTCAGTACATGTTTGCAATGTATCCCAGGTTGTTCCATACAGACAAGTGGATGTGAAGCGATGCAGTTTCCGCTGCTAAGAGTGGTGTGTAGTGCAGTGCTTCAAGGTCAATACAGTGACCAAGTGTGGTGGATACAAGCAGATATCTCTTTGCAAAGTGCATGCTCTCAGAGGCTGCCTGAGGACTGTGCAGCCGCCATTGTGAAGGGCACGTTCGATGGGTTTTTCGGCAGTGTGATACACTGGCCCGGATCTCTCGTGCATGGCTGGATGCAGACCCTCACTTCTTTGCACCTGCGGGGGGCGCAGGTCTAAGGCTGTGAGGGTCTGCAGCCAGCCATGCAGGAGAGAAACATGTTTTGCGGTGTCCATGGAGTCTCAGGGTGCTGAGGGAGCGAGGTGTACGCGGCACCTGATAGAAGGCTTTGTTGCGCGCCCGCAAGTGGCATGATCGTGATTGCATTGTAGCACCATCCAGCTGTTGACATTGTACCATTTGGAGTATTCTAGGTTTTGCAGAACAACGGTTGACGGCGTTTGAACAACACCATTTGGCAGATGCTTTGCCTGCTTCGTTGGTACTGGTCAGCAGTAAAATACTCTTTCTTTATGGCGCCATGCCATTCATACATTCAGTGTGGACGGCTATCATTGACGGCTATCATCAATTGACGGCTATATATCGCTGTGAAAGCCAAGCAAACATGGGACAGCAATGCTCCTTTCGTACATTTCAACATAGCACTTCCATATTCTTGTACCATACCAGTGAATTGGGGGTTGTTTTATGTTAATTTCTTCTGGGTTCGGTCTGCCTTTCTGGAACGATCCGGTCTTCAAATCTATAGAGGTCACTTCCATGTTCTCGCTTGCTTGTTTGAGCCCGCGTTTACAACTGTAGCCGACCTGATCACGAACTGCGTATCCCTTTCATAGCCCTGTGTTGTGAGTTGCAATAGAAAAGCTGTTTGTTGAGCTTCCTGGTCTGGTTGTGCTGGAAATGTTCCGAACCTTGCAACAAACGCGCCTTCGCCAGGGCCCGTACTCCCAGCATTTACATCAATTCCGGGCTTTTTCACATGCCAGGACTGTTGTGGCACGTGCCGGTGGCGCGGTGAGCGTGATCCCGAATCACGAGATCGTCGTAGCTGGAGTGTTGCTGTCTGCCATGGTACATCACGTATTCATGCCCTTTCACATCGTTAAGGCGCGCAAAAAGTACGCTACAGCTATGCCTCCAAAGTTTTTGCTGCTGTCGTGTAGATGAACCGGTGCTGATGACGCGGATTTGTGATTGTGCGGCGAGGCTTTCACCATTGTGATGTCTGCAGGTATGGAGTGAGCTATCCTGCCTTGTATGCTACTAAGGATATGTGTGAATCTGAGGAGGACTGCAACACTTATAATTGCATCCAGCGAGGGCATCAGAACAGCCTCGAGATGCAGCCCATCTTCCTGGCACTATTCATGGTGTCAGCCGTGCAGGTATTTCTCGCGCGGAAGAGTCGCTTTTTCACACATATTGCTTACCTTCGCTACTACTTCTGCAGAAGGAGGGTTGCTCCTCTCACCAGAACTATGTACTCGATCACCACAAATGATTCAGTGTGTTGTATGTGAACCAGAGCTGTATGTTGCGTCCTGTATGCACTGAAGTGCATGTAGAGCCTGAATTGCTACAGGCGTACCTTGAGATATATAGTCATGGGGCTAGTCGCAAAAGCCAGTGATGGCGCCTGTACCAGAACTGCGGTCAGCAGTTCGCAACCTTTCGTGGGTGCATAAGAAGGCTGAGGAAACCGCACAGGAGTACATTTTAGGAATATGACCAGCAGTTAAGACATGAGCAATGCATGCACAATCAGTTCCTGTGCTCTGTATACAATGCCATTACGCCAAGAGACAAATTGATCTGTTGTGCAGCATCCTATGTTTGCGGGAGTGTGTGCACTGGTGTACTGTCTAGGCCGAGTGGTGTACATGTTGAGCTACAAGACCGGAGACCCGAACAAGCGTGCGGATGGAGCGAAGATCTTTTTCCCAGCCCTCTTTGCCCTCATCGGCGTGAACGCAAAGATTTTGGGCTCTTGGGCAGCATCCTGCATCATCTGAAACCCCAGCGTTGCTCCTGCAGTTGTGCCTGCTCACTGATGTGAACTTGCCCAAGATTTTACGCCTGAGAAGCATGAAACTCTTTTCAGTCACCGGTGATGTTTGTTGGTGATTGCTGGCTGGGTGTATGTAGCCGCTGATGCATGAGTGTGTCGATGCTGCACTTGGCGTTTGTTCTCCACCTGATACTGCCTTGGCGGGTCAGTTGGGTAACCTATCACGTGATAGCTCTTCGTCAGATGCTCCGATGAACCTATGCATGGGCGTGTGTGTGTGCTGGGGAAAGTTGATGTCCTCTTAGTTGGTATCCCTGGAGGTGGCTACAGCTGAACATGCCACTGACTTGGATATGTGATTCCTACTTTGCATGAATCCATGTGCTTGTAACTTGTACACAGAACTTGGTGGCACTTCAATGTACAGATTGATCAAGTTATGCATCTACAGTGTTCAACACCAGGTCCTGTCTGCCTCAAGGTTTCTTGATTCATCTACTTGTCTTCCTCGATGTATAGCCAGCGCCACCCCTGCCTCGAGGAACCCACAAACTCTGGTGAGGCACCAACATCCCGCTTCAAGTGGCACCTGCCGTTGAAGTATGTGAATATGGTGCAGCTACGTGTCCTGTCACACAGTCTACCACAGTGGCTAAGCTGGTCATCAAAGTCCATGCTTTTGTCAGGTGTGACAGTGCTGAGATCGCCAGAGTTGGGAATGTCCCAGCCTGCTTCTCCCTCGTACAGCACAAAGTCACCGTTCACCACTGCACAAACACACACAATCAGATTCTGTACGCAGCTGAACCCCTGCTGTGAATGTGGAACCTGTGATTGCTTTGCTGTTGGATATGGTACAATTCTTTACACATCACTTGGATCTGGCCGCTGAATTTGCTTGTCCTCCATAAGGCGTTGAGACTGCATGCTAGGTGAGGGAAAAGGTGTTACTAAGATCGCTTTGACATAAACTGGATTACCTTAAAGCGACTTGGGGTGGTAGGCTTTGGTTGCTTTGCAGTAAGAGACTCACACACACACACACACACACACATGTGGAGGGCATGGATGTGCCTTGTGCCTGTGCTTGTTGATTGATTGTGTGTGTACTTAGGATTTGTGCCTGCGGGCCGAGTGATCGCTGGTTCGAGACCTATTGTTACCTTTTGGTTTCTACTTTTTAACACACACACACACACACACACACACAACCTCTTTTCAAGAGCATTGAAATGGCTGAGCATGATTGATGCGGCAAGCAGTGTGTATAAGAGGGTGTTGACAGTACCCCTCTCACCTAGCTACAACTGCCCCAGATTTGATTCACATGCAGAAAAAGAGGAAGAATCTGTGAATTATAATTCACAGATGCTATAGATTGTGAGATGCATCCACTTTAGATGAAGCATCGTATTTAGACTTGAATCTGATTATCGACGATTAATCTGAGTGGACGAAATGCAATATCTTTGCATACTAGATACAGTATCCTCAAATATGAAGCGCTTTGGACATTTATTTTTAGTGTACACCGATCGCGCATGCTTATCACGTTACAGAAACATTCTTTCGTATGATGCGATGATGGTGCAAGGTGGTGCAGCCAAGCTTCCACACCACCTGGAACTGGCCGTCAAGAGAAACAATCAAAGCTTTTCGATCTCTTGCATTCCCACGTGCGTAAAAAAGCTTGCAAAATCAGGAAAACCCTCTGCCATGTCCTTCAAATCAGATTGCAGTCCCCACCTTGAATATAAATTCAGCTTACATCTAGAGCCCTTCAGAGGGAAATAAAATTTTGCGTCAATCTGCACCTTTCCGATTGAATCGTTTAATAATTGCACTGTTATTAGGCTTTGTCATAAGCGCCTTTAGTTTACAGCCATCAATGAGGAGCATTTCCGCACCTGCAGGAGCTCCCCTTGTGCCAACAGGGCCGCTAGAAGTTGCAGACTGCTGAGCTGCCCCTACATTGCCACTACCACCACTAGACAAGCCTCCACTTGGGCTGGAAGGGTCTGAGCAGTCTCCCTCCCACACCTTGAAGTCATCGAATCTGTGAGAGGAAGGCCCCTGTTATGGTCCGGAGACATGTTTTTTTTTAACCCATCACTTAGATATCCACTGAATCATTTCACAGAACTTTCAATCAGCTGGTGGCAGCGTACTCAATTTCCTGATCCTGGTTCGGTGCGAACAGAGCCTTGGATGAGCCTCCAGCATAGGTTGTAATGTACGCCCGTGAAATCTCAAACTCAGGCTTGTATCGGTACCTGCAGAGAGCTCTAGACGTGGAAACCAACTTTCAACTTGCATAGGAGCAGCATCTCTCTGATTACTGAACGAAAGGTCATCAGAGATGCTGCTCAAGTGTGTACATGCCATCATAAGTGTACTGTGCTGTTGCGGCGTATAGCAACAACACTGCAAACATCAACCTTTTCCAAACAATTTCCTATGTTTCTAAACTCTACTTCCTGTGGAGGGAAGTATCACCGTTCCCCGATCAAAGGATGATATACACGGCTGTTGCCCAACCTTCCATTCCAGACAGAATTTGAAGCTGCAAAAGTAAACAGGGGAGAATCTCAGAAGCAGTTTTCAGCAGATCGTTGCGACGCCAGTTTACCTGATTTTCTCCTTGTGAAGCACTTCCTCACCATTCAGCCACGCCTTGAACTCTCCATCCTCCACTCCAGGGGTGTTGAGCTTCACCCACATTCTGATGTGGTTCCACACACCATCTTGAATCTTCTTGCTCCACTTCCAGTCTTCACCGCATCTAATACTGCTTGGCTTGTCAGGATAGTAAGCATATGTCACCATTCTACCATGTGCGCGCCACATTAACCGTGTTGAGAAGCCTCTGTCTTGGGTTACTTTGCTGCATCCTACAGGGCAGTGTGTTCCAGACCCTCCCTCTGCAAACCAGCAGTTATGGTCTGCGACACACATGACTAAGCACACAAAATCAAGGCTTGTGCATCTATGGGTATAGGCGCCTGTATAGGGGCATAGGTTCCACATGCCCCAGAAGGAAAGAGTGTTTGAGATGGTCTAGAATGGTAAGGGTCATGAATGATCTACCTCGAAAACCATTGCAGGTTTGAACCAGCACCCCTGTCATTTCTAGCTCCTGTCCGAATGGAAAGCGGGAATGTAAGTCTGCCAGCCATGCCGATTGCTACA
Source organism: Ulvella scutata (assembly GCA_032359135.1). NCBI lineage: Eukaryota > Viridiplantae > Chlorophyta > Ulvophyceae > Ulvales > Ulvellaceae > Ulvella > Ulvella scutata. The sequence continues at coordinate 49,499 of JAUMHD010011427.1, forward strand.
AAATGCAGTGCAGTCCACAGTACAGACTGACACAAGAACATGAAGCGATGCTACCGCCACTGAAGTTGCAGCTATAGACACCCAGGTGCTGCAATTGATGCAATTGATGCGAATTTTTGATATTCAAGAGGCATGCCTCCACCACACAGTCCAGGTAACTTTCCGCCTCTTGTCCAATCGAAGCCTTGAGAGAATTTCACTCTGTATGACATCGACATCTCCGTGCTTTGCTTTGGAAGCATTGAATAGAATGTGAAACCTGCGAAGCACTGACAACCTATCAGTGCCTGGTTCGATACCTCCTGCCAATTGTATGTTCAGAAGCAAGTGCATGTCCATCAGCTGAAGGTTTCCTATGGAGCACCTGTTTCTTTCGCACTGATTTTCCCCTTTCTGAAGATTCCCTTGATTGCAGAGCTACCAACGGTGGTCAGAGCAGTGCCTTGGTCGCCGTCTGCAATCATTTTGTATGGTCCCTTTGTGCTTGGGAAGTCCTGCTGAGCATTCCCCTTGCTGTAAGTCTTTGCACTTCCAATATAAAAGGCAAAGTCCTGCCCGAGCATATTCTCACAAGCACTATGTGCGAGGCTCAGCATCGTGAAAGCAAGGACTATCTTGGCAAGTAGAGCCATCATGATGCACTTTGTTATTGTGGTTCCTGCAACAGGGAGCTGGCTCTCGAACACAGTTGCTTTGCACTTGAACAGATATCACCTTCTGGCAGGCCGATCTATCTTTAAAAATGCTCACAATGAGCCCAGTGAGGGCTTTGTGCTTGGAGCAGACAGGCGAGCTGTTCAATTATTGGTTCCTACATTCTTGGTCAATTCACGACACCACGGTCCACAACAGCGCAGGTGTTGAGCAAATACATCCATAGAACATCATACAGTGTCTTTGTTCGGGCCCTGGGATTGCTTGATTGACCTTGCATGTCTCGAAATTCGAGTGCTGCAACAAGCTGCTGATGCGGGATTGTCCGACTCATACAACGGCACTTTGACAGGTACAAACATGAAATCATATGAATGAAAGCACCTGAACCCGAGAAGAAGTTGTGTTTATTGTCAAGATTGCGAACCAAAGTTGGTACAATTCGGACGGTTCAAACCGCATCCGGTTATAGGTGATGGACACTTCTACATGAGATGTCTACCAAGCAGCTGCGCCTTCATGCACAAACGGTGTGTTGCGCATGAATAGGACTGATGTTTGTGCGCGTATGCATGAACAGTGTGGTTCCTCATCGCTTAAGCTTACGTGCTCTTGGAACCGTGTATCGAAGGATACATCATGTACGTACAACAGGTACATTCCAGGCGACAGAAAGGTGAGCGCTGGGAATTCCTGTATTTCGTTCTCCTCTATCCTGCATCGACTCACGGCCGCCTCATCACATCCAAGAATTGCGGCAGAAAGTATGCAGAGCAATTGCTAGGCTGCATGCGACAAACAGCGGTCTTGAAATGTGATTACTTGAGATTGTAACGCTTGAGTTTGCGTAGTTATGTTGAAGACACCAGACTTAGGGCCGCGAGAGCTGTATAGATCTCGAGAAGCTGTTCTTTCGTTTCGTGGGCTCCGCTAGCATTCAGAAACTCGAGTATGGCATACATTGAACATATTTCGAAGCAGAACCCACACACGTTGCCTAGGTCCTTCGCTGCTTCTGTGAGGGCAAGAGCATGTTCTCTGCCTCCAGGGCCACATCCCAGGAAGGGGTTGTATGTGTCCAGCAACAGAGACACCCACTCTGGAGCAGCGTATGTGACGCCTTTTTCACCTTTTCACCATGCTGGTTGGGGTCACGGAAGGTAGACGGTTGATTTCCATGTCCAGTAATGTGGCCATGGGTTCGTGCATGATATCTCAGAGATGCCCAGAACTCGTGAGGATAGCATCATTGACAATATTCCACTACCAAGGCATATTGTTCAGAGTTGACAGATGAATGTGGACTGATCATGAACATTGGGACAAATGTGCAAGAAAGACATGGCCACATTCGACCAGTACGAACCTCTGACACCAGATTGATGTTCTGGCCAATTTCATGGAGTCTAGGACGAAAAGACCTCTATTCAGTATTGAGCCTTAACAGTAGTCGTAGGGTACTTCGACGCGCAGTGCTTGCGTACAGGGTGGCAGAGAACACTGCCATGGATTGCATGTTTCTAGCTTGCAGTCCCGAATTGTGACTGCATTGTACACACCAGACATCGCAACAGCAGCTCACAAGTAACTTTACATGTTTACAAACTGGCGGCTGCCATGTGCTAATTTACTACATCTGAATGACCCTGAATAACCGTGGAATGATGTAAAGGCAACGTTGCCCAATCGATATACACCTGAGGATAGCCAGCCATTCATGTGACAATCAGACTCCCTCCAATACGTGAGCCACATAGCATGCACTAAAACTTCTTGCTCATTGTTCATCCAGCTACTTCTCCATTCACAATCCTAAATACAGTATTTCTGTAGCTCATCAGGTTGTAGCTGCTGTTGCTGGAAGCTCTTGTGCCGCCAGAAAGTCGTTGAAGTGCTTCGGTTTGGAAACCACACGTCCACTTCTGGTTGCTACTGGTGTTGTGTCAGCAGGGACGGTGCTCACTGGTGTTTGGTGCATGTGTTCACTAGGCATGGGAAGAGCATCCATGAAACCCAGTCGGAATTTTCTGCATGGACGTGTCCTTTGGAATGTCAGATTGTCCTGCAGACATACACACGGTACTTGCTGTCTGGTAGTCAGAATAGATACTTGGTGTTTCGCGCCTCTATAGATCGTAACCTCAAAATTCAGGCCACAATATCCAAAGTACTGAGTTTAAATGCGTTGACATTTGGGTGGATGCGTGGTGGTGCGGCAGTCTGGTGCAGTTCAGATGGGCGACAATGTGGGATCGCCAGTCCCGATGTGGCACCATTGTGTGAGTATAACGACCACACCACACATAGGAACAAAAATTGAATACAGCATAGGGCATGCAACGATCGTAATTTGTACTTTGAGGGAAGAGCCACACTTGCTGCGGCCAAGCAACGCTCGACTTCGCACTCCAAGCCGTATCGTCTGCACACACCCAAAATATGTTTCTGATAGTCACCTGTTGAAAATTGTGTCCCTTGACTTCCAACAAGAAGCAAAGCTGTCAGCCGTAAAGATTGAGAAAGACGACGAGTCTGAAACAGCAGGCACTCTAGACTGCCGGGAAAGATTCGGAATGACAGCACCTGTAGCAGCCATTGTTTCGACTGTGGTCTCTGCAACTCCGTAGTCTGGATGCTCCGTCACACAAACAAGCTGAAGACTCTCTGACCAGTGGAACGCAATCACTTAGCAAGGGACTTGAAAAACACCGATGTGAACTGCAATTGACTTCTATTATGGCGAGATCGTTTCTTGGAGGCTTGATTTGCTTCGCAATTCGATGTACAGCGTACACTCAAGGTACAATAATACAACCAACAGGTCGAGATTAGCGCACTGTGCTGTCCCATTCCAGATAATGCAGCGCACAGTCCCATACGCATGACATTTTAGACTGCAGCAGTCGAGCTTCCAATGTTCCGCTGTTATTAATCAGGGACACGTGCCATGGCAGTAACATGCATTCTCACGGTTTTTGGCCACGGCTTCCAAACATGTACAACGCTATTACCTCTAGTTGCCACATTGTTGTACCGAAGACAACTTGATGTACAAATACTTCGAGGTCTGCTTTCTCGTCCATGTTGTGCTGTTGCGCCCGGGGACATGTGAGGCGTGCCATAGCTTCTGTAGATACGCAAATTCTTCGTCTTTCGTTGTTGTTTGGCAGCCAAACAATATTACTCAGCTCAACCTGTTCTGGACCTCTCCAGCTTTGATGAAATGACCGTCCGTTTCAAACATCCCTACATCGCAGGCAGCAGAGCGATCGGCATGGAAATGTATGTCCGAAAGGATGCAGTAGCAGTGTTCAAATACATTCCACGCGTGGAAAGTTTAATTGCATGACGCTCCCGAATCGCGGTGGGGTTTCTGTGACTGTGCGCCGACGGATCCTGCCGCAAGCAACCAGCTGCGGCTGCATTGAGTGTCGGCGGAGAAATGTTACATGCCCTCGAAGCGGGAAAGCAGGAATAAATCAGCGTATGCTTCTCAGATGCCACAAATTCCCTTTCTAAAGATTTCAAGAACGTCGTCGTTACAGCAGCGGGGTGCTGACCTTGCATGTATCCGCAGTGGGGACGGTACATGACGGCGCCGCGATTCTGCTGACGCGTCAGCAGAATCGCCTTCATTGACAGCTGAATATTCGCACATGATACGCATGTTACTGCACTTGTATACGCGCACGACAGCCTTCGAGCCCCATCGTGTACACTTTACACGTACAGATTACACTAGAATGTGTATAGTATCGACTAATCTCGATTCTTAGTCTCGATTCAACGGCAATTATTTCACGCATTTCTGGTTGTGTGTCCCTGGCTGCAGGGTGGCACCATGCAGCATATTCATTGCCGTTGAGTAGTCCCAGAACGTCAAAGCTCTAATTATTCACTGCAACAGTTCATGTGGGTGCAACTTGTTTCCCTAACACTGTCCTGGGAGTTGGATGTGTGCAACACACCACCTCAAAATTTGCTGCAGCAGCTACTCAGCAGCGCCCAGGTTTGCAGCCGGCGGCACTCTCTCACCGCTCATCTCTTCAGGTCAGCTAGAAAACCCAAGTTCAGCAGGCTCCAGATGCACGACCTGTCCGCAAGACTTTGTTTGATTCCTTTACAAGGCAGCCGACATCATGCACCGGCCCCCCACAACACGCCACATCAAATCAGTTGAGCTTCCCAGTGATAAACGTCACGATCTCTTTTCGAACCTCATCCTTCTCGTAGTCGTGTAGCATGTCGTGCAGGCCCTCTGGAAACTTCTTCAGAATCACCTCCTGCGACCCCACCCTAGCCAGGAACTCTTCCACCTTTCCAACTGGACAAACCTGCATCCCCACAGCGGCAATCTCAGCTCCCATTAGATCCTCTCGCAGGCATACTCACAGCAAGTCCAACTGACATTCCGCTGAGTCACAGTGGTGCCCCACTTGAAGATCCAGCCACAGATGCTGCTACCATTGGAAGTCACGTCAGTCGGTGGGTGCCACGGTACTGACATCGTACTCAGTGCATTGCAGCACTTGCAAGGCCACGAGTGCAGGTAACACGGAGCTCACCTGATCTTTCTCTCCGTGAACTGCCAGGATGGGCAGCGTGATGGTCTCTGGGACTTCTTGAGCCGCCTCGAAACCATCCAACATCGCACATGCTGTGCATACCTTGACTGCGCCCCTGTCTATCTTTTCATCAGCTGCTCGCTTCTCCAGCTGCATGCATTGGGTCCGCGTCACATGCGTATGCAGCAACAAAGTCGACCGATGAACAGAGAATGCGCGAGCGTGTGTTCAAAGCAATGGCCGCTCGCAGTAGGGGTCGGCTAAGAAAGAGAGGAAGCCATTGCAACTGAGGAGTGGCACATCATCGACCATCAAGCTGTGTCTCACACTCACCCATTGTGTAATTCAGAGACTAGAACATGACACTGTGAAACTCAGATCCTGAAGCGGCAGCACTGTAAGGAAATTCGGAGCCTGAAGAGCCTACTGAGCCATCCCGACACCCCAACAAGCTGTTGCAAGTCTTTACTTGTATGTCTGGCTGCACTGTGCCAGGGGACGTGAGGGTGGGGGGAGCTCCCTCTCGTCTGCAACCTAGTAGCCTACACGACGTCATGCGAGGGTCTGTGAGAGTGACTCACCTCTGCGGGTTCACGGTGGTACCGTGTGGGGTCTGAGGGGGGTACGATGCCCCACAAGGGGATCAGTAAGTTGGCAAAGCCTGCTAGAGGCTCCTGGATGCGGGTGACCCATGTGCGTGTTGCATCAATGGCAGCTGCATTCAGAATTAGGCCCTGTATTATTGGCATTGCTTTGATATCTGGCTTTGCTGCCAAGAGAACGGTCTGCATACCAAACGGGTGTTGTCACTCAGCTTTGTCAGATGTAGGCAGTGTACTATCAGTAGCATTGAAGGTTATTGTAGCACCTCTCTGCAACAGTATGTTTCACAGAGACTTCGTTCACATATACAGCAATGCTACACGCACAGAGTGTTGGTCACTCAGCCATTGCACCATTGACAGAGGCGCTCCTTCAGAAAGGGCAGCAAATGCAGTCTGCAAAATCACTCGCAGCGACTCAGGGCAGCTGTTGCGGCACAGAATATGATAAATTACGCATATAGTGCTGTTTCGCATGCGATCGAGTATGGGAATGAGAGCAAGGTAGCAAGAACACACCGCAAGTGCACCCATGGAGCTGCCCATCAGGAACACCGGAGCACCATTGCAGTTTGCCTGGCAAAATGGCAGAAGCACATTCTTGACGTGAAGCACTGCATCATTCACTACGTGGGAGAAGCGCTTGATGGCATGTCTTGGGTCAGGGGCATGTGGTTCACTGTCACCATGTCCAGCGGCGTCGAAGCTCAGTGTGGCGATGTTTTGCGACGCAAGATACTTGAAAACTGCACGTGCCGAGGTTGACTTTAGGTTTACGCTTGTTAGCAGGGCATCCCAACGAGAGCCCAATAGGGCGCCCGCAAGCAGTGACCCGCCTCGGAAAATACTATCGAGCATAGTTCCGTGACACAATCAGACATTCAGACCCGATTTCTGCCTTGTGATACTACTTTATAGCCACAGTAACGCCGTGGCCAACCAGAAAGTTGGGCTGTCACAGAGACGGTCCTAGCCTCGTGCACAAGATTCGACAGCATTTAACGGCAGCATAAAGAGAGAGTAAACTTATATTTGGTATCCACAGGATGCTGTGGCGCAGGGTTTGACAACACGCTACTGTATCGAATGTACAGGTCGCACGTTCTTCATTCCTCAAAGCGTAGTCGCCAAGACCATGATGATAGTGCACCACTGCCTTAATCACACCATCAGGTGGAACACATCTGACTGTTGCAAGTGTCTGGCCCCTGCACGCAGTTATGGGAGAGGCCTTGATAACACTGGCTTCGAGCTTGCACCGTGCTTGCACCACTACGTTGACATGAAATCGTAAGCTCCCAACACACAACGAGAACCATTTGACTTTCTGAAGCTTACGTCTGATGGACGATTGCCCAGTCAGATTACTGCATTGGATGTCCGTCTTGAACGCACTCATCAGCACGTCATACACTGCCTCGCGTGCACACCTCGCGTTAGTGAAGGTACCGGTAGTCAACATGTCCCCAGATATCTAGAGCTTGGATGCTTTGTTGGATGGATAGCAGTAACCAAAGCACGACACGATACGCAGAAAGCTAACCGACTTCTACGTTTCCACAACATCGACCAGATTATCAACGGGCAAGGATACGTCCCTCGAACAGTTTCGAGTTATCGTCGGTCAGATAGCACGATTGTGCGTGCAAGCTAGAGCTGGACATGCTCTCCGCAGGCGCGTGGCAGTGCTGACGCATCTGTTGTTCAGTGACTGGCAAACATGCACAAAGCTAGCCGGAAATTAAGGTACATGCGCGACACCCACACAAAGTCGGTACTTGGTCACGTTCCTTGTTCCAGAAATGGCTCACCCATTGTTCACATATTGACCTGTACGCAATCGTTCAACTGTTCAACCAGATCGATGGATGTTCTGGACAGCGGCCTGCCCGAGAAGGCAGATCGGTTGATCGAATGGATGGAAAAGAGTTCAATTTGGTGGAGCAAGGAGCTGATGCAATTCTGGGATGGCTCAGCGTTGCTGGACTCGGGGGGAGTTGGTGTCTGGGCCAAGCAGAATGTGTCGGATGGGGCCAGACTGTGCACAATACCGAAGAGAGCTCTGATCTCAGTACGTAATACTTCCATTGCTGACGTGCTCGAGGCTGAAGAACTCTCTGGCGGGCTGGGCTTGTCCTTTGCCGTCATGTATGAAAGAGCTCTGCCGGCGAGCCCTTGGTGCGCACCTTGATACACAGTGCACTAACTGAACCCATGCAAGGCATACCGAATGCTGTGTTACCACCCGTAGCCGTGCGTCGTATTTTGCAACACGCTCCCGCAGTAGATTTGCCTAGATGCAGTCCCCTTGCCAGCCTCCTCTGCAGCGAATTCCCTGGCCAGTAACACATTGACGATATCGATGTGTGCCACGGTCTTTTGTGGTTCGCAGCTCTGAACTTTTCACCTGCCATCATGCGCTGCAGCATGTCAATAGTGGCTGCAATGCGACCGTGTCGTTCAGGAGTGGATATCTCGACTTCTTGCCATCCAGAGAATTCCTGCCAATGTTCTGGCCCCCGGCACTGCTGAAGCTGCTCCATGGGACGTCCCTACCAGCTGCGATGGTGCATTCAGACATGATCGCCATGCGCGATGACTACGAGCAGGTGTGCCTCTCAGACTTCCCCGTGCACCATAGTTCCCTTTTGTGAAATCATTTAAACACGTTTCATGTGTATCAGGCCCGTAACCTGCACATTGCTGGTAAGGCACCCCCTGTAGTGCTCACCCAATTGGATGCTATTCAGTGAGCCCCGAAGCCAGGGGAAATATGCTAGCACGATCTGTTTGAATTAGGTTTCCTACTTCAGGCAATGTTTTGTCCGTGCTGCAGGTAGTTCAGGCGATGGACAGGCACCCACAGCGCTTCAAGGGTGTCCGTGGGGCGATGGACTTCCCCGCTTTTCGAATCGCAGCCAGCTGGGTTTCTTCCAGAGCTTTCTACGTCGACGCATATCACGGTGCGCAGCAGCTGTAGTAAATTGACCTGAACGAGTGTTCGAACCACCTTGTTGTGTCTGCATGTTACAAAAAGCTATGTCAGACATCATTTAAAAACATCCTTCAAAAACTGTACCAAAGAATTGGTTTTGTTTCACATATGTATTGTTGACGGTCGTGGCTCTGCAGAGATGTGCATGGTGCCCCTGGCCGATGTCTTCAACCACAAAGCTGCCGTGGTCGCCTTCTCCAGCGACTACACTGTCGCCGAGGTCGATGCCGCACAGAATCTTCTAGCAGCTTCCATCCACAACGACATGATGGAACCCCCTGAGCCTACCGCGGGCGCAGCACAGGCACAGAAAAACGTGGCTACAGGCGCACCCGAGTACTCACAGTCAGACAACACTGTACCCTCCGCCTCAGCCACCACAAAGCGGCCGCGCACGGCAAACAACAGTCTCACTACACCTGATGATGATGCTCAGCAGCACACAGAGCTGCTGGCAACGGCGAAGCGCAGCAAGGTCGGTGGTGGGGTGTGCCTGCCGCCTGTGGCTACGGTGGCTACAGGAGCACCAGAGGCCGCCACACTGAGAGAGGTGCCTTCGGAGCTGCGACTGGAAATTGCCATTATTGACGCTGAGGAAGACCCCGCAGAAGAGAATGAGGATAGCGGAGGCATGGAAGAGAAGGTTCCGGGAGATGCCGAAGCCGGCAGAAGATCAGAAGGTTCCGACGAAGCTTCCGCAGAAGCTGGTACCGACTTTGGCACCACCTCAAAGCCCAGAGGTGGGGACGGCAAGGCGGAGGGGGCGCTGGTGATCGTGGCCGCATCAGACACTGCGGCAGGCAGCGAGATTCACAACACGTATGGAGAGTACAGCAACGCGGAGCTGCTGTACAAGCATGGGTTTGCACTGCGTCGCAACCCCTTCAACTGTCTGTCGGTGAGCATGAGCGAGGTGGGGGCGGCGGTGGAGGCGGTGCAGGGGGGGGAGGCGGCCGCGGCACGCATGCTGTGGCTGCGGCAGACAATGGTGGACTGTGGAGAAGAGGAGGGGCAGCACGGTGGGGAGGGGGAGGAGCACGTTGGTGGGGAAGACGACGAGGATGAGGATGACGGGGATGAGGAGAATGACGATGAGCTTGGGGGTGATGGCGCGTCTTCTGGGAGTGAGGGGGAGGCGGCGCCGCAGGAGCAAGCACATGCAGCCGACAATAAAGTGGTGGGGGGCAGCAGCATCGTTGCTCGGCAGGAGGGTGCGGTGGCGTCTGCAGGTGATCTGAAGCGGACAGCGCATCAGCTGGTGCCTGAGGCAGTGCAAGGGAATGTGAGTTTGGATGGGCAGGCTGCTTCAGAGGCGGAGGAGGAGGATGCAGGGGGCAACGACTCGGAGGATGCGATCGATGCAAGCTTGCTGCAGATATTCGACGGTGCGAGGGCGTCTGTGGCGATGGTGTGTGTTTTGTGGTGTCTGGGAGACTCACTGCATGGTTCTCATGCATCACAGAATGCAGGGCCGCCTGCCGCGCCGCTGGCGGTGCTACAGAAATTTGCGCAGTGGCTACAGGGGGTACTTTCCGCTGCGGCGGCGTCAGGGGGCCGCGTGGCGGCGGAGGCAAGCAGGGTGCTGGAGGAGATGAAGGGGGATGGCGAGGAGGAGTTTGGAGAGTTCCAGTTTCTAGAACTGAAGGTTCCGCTGGAGGTGGTGGTGGGGGCGCTGGACGGCGCGGCGGCAAACGTGCTGCATGAGATCATGCGTGCAAGACTGGAGGTGCTGCGGAAGTGCGTTGAGAGGGTAGGCGCTGCTGAGGCTGCGTTGCTGAATCTGGCGGATGATGCAGGCACTGGAGCAGTTGGTGGTGACTATGGGAGCACAACACACCAAGACAAAGGGAGGTGCGACTCAGGAGCTGCTGCAGCGGCGGTGAGCAAGGCGATAGCGATGCTGCACAGTACGCAGGGAGCGAGTGGGGGCTGTGAAGAGAGCGAGGGGGTGAGTGGCGGGGGGTGCTCGGTGGCGGAGGCGAGGCATGCGGCTGCACATGTGGAGAGGCTGGCCAGGTGGGAGGTGGCAGCGGTGGAGCAGGTGCTTGCGGTGTGTGGCGCCGCTGCAAAGTGACGGTGTGTAGGACATACATAGGGCTGGCATGCACTGGTATAGTCGTTGTACCTGGATATATGTTGTGTGTCACACGTACAGTGTACTACACGTACAGATTATTCGCGCACCCCTGTGGATGAGCAAGTGTCATCAAGTGATGCCGCGCCCCTGTCGATGTAAACACATGTACAATGTCATCCTTGCATTGATCAGCTGGCGCAGCGAAGGTGATTGTCGTTTTGTGGGTCTGGTGGCGGCGTTGTGGCACCACATGCATGTTCTCTCAAGCCCTGGATGTTGGAAATGATGGCTCTGCATAGAGTGCAGTGGTGCAGAAACGATTCGAGGAGTCTGGTGCAGGTGTGTGTTTGAACAACGGCTGCAGGGGTGGGCGCTCCCAACAGTGACATGACCTTCCAGCTGCAAGCGGGTTGTATCCGCAAAGTCCTTGCTGCCCAGCGCCGCACATGCATGCCAGGCACCTCTACATCTCCTTTACAACGCCCTCCACTGCCCTTCTGTTCGGAAATGACGCCCATGCATCAGCAGCAGCAGGCTACCACAGCAGACCTACACGCTCCTTGTGCTCGGGCACTGCTCCACCGGCAATGCACGCATGCATGGCTCACAAGCACGCGGCTCACATGTGTACTACGGGCGAAGACGGCACGTTATCAACGCAACACCACCGCAGCACCTCCTCTGCATCACTCCCAACATGACCATTTCACCGACCATCACATGCATGCACGTCTGTTCCCCCGGTTCCTGCGCCAAAACTCTTACAAAGCCGGAAAGGAAGTAACCAGGCAAGCCCAGAACTGCAACAATCAGCATGCACACGCAGACTAGAAACTTCCCGCACCCCTCAACGGCGCCACCGCCGCTGCAAGACACATGCATGCACGAAACAACGGGTAGAGTTACACTGTGCAGCAAAGCACAGTCAGCTGAAATTCAGAGATTTTTAACCAACGCTGAAACGAGAGGTGATGGAGGAGCAAAAACAAAATCCTACGACAGCAAACCCTACTCGGTGTCCCCGTGCTCAGAGTCCACATCCCAGCTGTCAGGCACATGCGAAACGATGCTGTGTCTATTGGCAGGCGCGAGCGCCACGTCCATGACGGCCGCGTCCGCGGCGCTGCTGCTCCCGGCGCGCGCGCCATCCAAGCTTGTGCTGGCCTCCTTCACCGGCTTGGCCGCGAGCGCCTTGCGCCACTCTTCTATTTGCTTCTTGAGCTCATGCAGCGGCTCCAGCGCGGCGGCCTCCAGCGGTGCGCGGCTATAGGGGTCCACGCTGCTCTCCTCCAGGTGCCGTTCAATGGTGGAGCGGTCGAGCACGACGCGCGAGTCAGGTAGGCGAACCGGGTCCACCATGCATGCCATTGTGATGGGGTCCATGTAGTCTTCCGGAACGTCCGCCTCCATGAGATCCCCCCCGGCCCTTCTAGCCACAAACTCCTCTACCATTTCTCCGACCGCGCGGCAGTGCTCGCGCAGCTGCTCGTTGCCTTCTATGGAACCTTCTGGAAGGTCGTCTGCGTTGAACACTGCGGAGCGTAGCTGGTCGAGATGCTCGTTGGGGCACGCCGCCGGCATCTTGCACAACCGGTCGATGACGGACTGCTGAATGGTGAAGTCGCCGCGCGCGATCTCCGTGGAAGGCGCAGTGGCTACGGGCGCGGTGGCGGCAGATGAGTCAGGCCCGGCCCCTGCGGCTGGCTCGGTGGCTACAGGTGCGACAGCGTCAGGCATCGCAGCGGCGGGTGGCGCGGTCGCGGGCAGTGAGGAGGTCGAGAAGAAGGCCTCGCCTTCTGATGGCGCCTCACCAGCTGCCGCAGCCCCTGCCGCCGCAGCGGCAGTGGCAGTGGCAGTGGTGGTGGTGGTGGGTGCACTGCTGCCGCATGCCTCCTGCGCAGGTGTGGGGGGCCCGGCCACCGGCTCCCCCTCCTGCTGCAGGGTCACCCCAGCCACCTCTGGCGCTGCCGCGGCAACAGCAGCACCAGAAGCCTCTTCTGTTACGGCAGGAGCAGCCTCTTCGGGCACAGGCGCGGGCACCTCCACGCTGCTACCGCCGGCCGCCCTTCTGCGCTGACCTCGCTCGCGTGTCCACAGGGACCCCAGCATGGCTACGAGCGGCCTCGCGAGCGCGAGGGGATGCAGGAAGGGGTTGTTGGTGCGATCCACGGAGCCAGCAGACACCACGAGCGCCGCGTACTCGTCGGAGCCGGTGTCGACGGGCGCGTGCACGATCAGAAAGGCTAGCATCTCGGACAGGCGGTCGGCGAGCACGGGGGGGCCTTGCATGAACAGCGAGGGGACGTCGGACACGAGGAACGCCATCAGCTGCGCGCACGTGACCGCGATCGAGAAGAACACCAGGAGGCGGCGCCGCTGGGAGGAGGAGAACCCTGAAGGGCGGCCCGCTGCGGAGGCGGCGGCGCCCGCACGCAGGCAGACGGTGGCCTCCGTGACGGCCCAGTCGAGTGCGGAGAAGAGGTTTTGGACGAAGCGGACGGCCGCGGGGTGGCGGTCGCGCGCCAGCTTGGCGATGCGGCCGCGCACGGCGGCGACGGCGGCTGGGGGGGGAGCGGACGCGGCGCCTGCCGCGGCGGCTGTGCCGTCGTCCCAGGGGGGGGAGTCGCGGCCGATGGCGCGCAGGAAGGTTGGTGAGAGGCTCGTCCAGTGGTCCTGCACACGGCTCGCGCAGTGTGGCTACAGGGGTTTGACAGCACTCATTCAGGGGCCTCTGTGCCACTCACCCTACCTGTGTCGCCAGCACTCCCTGGCAGCTGGCAGCAAGCACCCCCACAGCAATAACGAAAGCAGTAGCAACACAGCAGTAGGATACTTTGTTTTGTATACCTCGACAACAGATTTTCGAAATGGAACGGTTGGAAAGAATCCTCGCGTTTGTCTACGCGTTTGTCTAGGTACAGCCCATCTCCAACACCCTTTTCAGGCCCACTACCAACCAACACATGAAGGGAAAAGCACTGTGATCGGGCATCGTCACCAACAGGCAGCAACATCAACACGCTGGAAGGAAACCCAATCAGAAACTTGTCTAGTTTCCTGGGAGGAGGCGGGGGGGGCCGGGGGGGGGGGGAAGGGAAAACAATCAGTAAACAAACACAATCAGGAATATAGTGCACTGCGGAGGGGAAAGACTTTCGTGATGGTGCTGTTGGGCCATTCGAGTGAAGTGGTGGATGTTTTGTGTTAGTTGCTTTTGGCTATTTGGGTTCCTGTCTGTTCACTACCTTTCCGGTTTGTAAAAACTATTTAGCTTCTTGATATATCAATATGCCCATTCTCTATCTCACCCGCTACGGAGCCTGCCCAGGGCAACTGCTGAACCTGCCCGGAGCGCAGATACAGCGAAGCGCACACGAAACATAAGCAACATGATATAACATAACAAATTAGCGTGAGAAGCGACTTCTTGGACTACAGTCGACAGTCCGACTGATCAGACGTGTTTTATCAGATATTTGGACAGATATTTTCATTTATATTATAAACCAAATGATGCCCGACTTATTTTCTTTTCGGTACGAATTCACACCGCGCACGTGCACTTGTGCCCGAGAGCTCGCGCGCATAGGAAAACCAACCCCCAAGCACCACCAGCCCACAAGCACAACCAGCCCCATACGTAAGAGTAACGCCTTGCGTGACTTGTCTACTTATATACACGACTATTCCTCACTTTCCCCGGTCCTCACGTTTCCAACGAGCACCGCGATCCGGAAAAATCATGATAATTCCTAATACTGTAAACAATTGTGTTTCACGTGACTTGCGCGTCCATCGGTGCGCTGTGCTGATGACGCGAGACATGTGTGGTGGGCAACTTGCCTGGGATGCCTGGAGGACTTTTGCACATGTATGGGCACGCATCCACCACCTTACTCCAACATTTGGTATTATGTTGGTATTATAACATGTGTGTGCGGGGAGTCGTGCTGAGTGGTGCAGGACGGGTTGCTGCCCAATGTATCTGGTCAGTGGAACTCCTCCCTGGGGACTACAGTACGGACCGCGAACCCACTTCCTAGCCATTACTATTAATATTTAGATGTGCACAAATGTCTTTGAATTGCGCGATCGTGAGCTATATGGTGCTGGCGGGGTTGACGTCTGTATCGGGATTTCACATCAAGTTACCCCGGGGTGCTGCAGAAATCCAGTCACGGATGCTCATGAAACATACAATCCTTCATGTAGATACGTTCAACAGCAGCTGATCCTGTAGATTGGCTGTCGATAGCAAGAGTGTATACACACTATGTTTGAGAATACTACAGAACTCTGTACAAAGCCGAAGAACATGTGTAGCAGAGATCGAACACGATAGATGCATCATGCATCCTTAGGAATGCGCTGCTGCGGCATCGTGGACGGTCATGCAGGAATGTAGCGCATATATGATTGATTGTTGCGTTTTGTTCGGCACCGTGACTCTCAGACACAACAGAACATCAATCTGGAAAGCGGAAGCTTTCCAGATGACACAGATGGCGAGACCGCGCGAAGCGCGACCGAGCCTTGTAAACGAGTAAATTATATATGCACATGCCTGTGTATTCACCTCTTCCGCATGAACCGCGGTCATGGTCTTGACACATACACCCACGGGATAGCGAACAAGTGCAGAACGAAACATGCAGCAGACTTGGCGTCTGGTGTGTAAACAACGATATGTACTTCGGATTCGCTTCGGAGGTACGATCCTGGAAGGTCGATAGAAACGCGTAGCAGGTCCATGAAGGCGGGATGTTGTGTATACCAGGGTCAGCGAATGTTTGAAGGGAGGGCGACACGTTTTCGGAAAACAATGTTTTTTTGTACCCGGCTCTTAGTTTACATTCTAGAAGCGTCGCGTGCGCTAGGGATATCTCTGCTAGCCCTGCGGAGGCGCTGGCAACTCGTGCAACTGCCAATTGCAACCCGCCGTTATCGTTGCGCATGCACCAGAGCCGCTCCGCTCGATGCCCAGGAAGAAACCTTGTACTTCAAGATCTTCAGAATGTCCGGATGGTTGCGGAATGGACTGCGAGCACGTCCCGGGCACGCAGGAAGCGAAGTTCGTGTGCCCCTTCCCTACCTGCTCTGCTGCCATGTGTTTGATGTTCTCTAGCTCTAGCGCCGTTGCGAATGTCTTGCTGAGTGTACAACCTCCTGCTGTGCCATGTGATGGATGTACGTCTGTAACTTTACAACTTCCTGCTCTGCTGACCAGCGCTCTGGGCACTTCTCCGTTCAGCGAGCCTTCGTTGAACACCTCAACAAATCACACAGTCACTTTCAAGCTTCTGCAGTTGTGCGAGACAAGCTCGGTGCCAAGCGCATCGGCCAGTGCCGGTCGTGCTGTTGGTTCACAGTGCTCACGTGAAAGGGCGAGCTGCGGA
>JAUMHD010011538.1:0-65619 GCA_032359135.1 Ulvella scutata
CACACACACACACACACACACACACACACACACACACACACACACACACACACACACACACACACACACACACAGTAGCTTATCACTGCTCCTTCTGTGCAGGCCGCAAGCAAGGAATTGCAGCACCTCAGAACACCTGCCTCACGGTGCTGGGGCAGCTTGTTTTCCCTGAAGTATGAGCAGCCGTGCATTTGACATTCAGGGAATGGGTGGCAAGAAGTTGGGACCGGACAATGTCTTCATGCGAGGGATGCTGTGGCTTCTCGCACACCGACCACTGTTTGCACCCCACAGGGATCTCATCAGTGAGGGCGCGTACCTTCGCGTGCGTGGCGGGCAGAAGTGGCCCTGGACAACGGACACATCCTTCAGACACATGCATGACCTAACACATGAAGATAACAGGGGCTGCTGGGACGCGCCACTGGGATTCCTTTGGGTGAGCACCTGCTCCAAGCAATGTCAATCATTCATCCATCAAGTCATTCATCAAGTCACGGACATGATGATGGGGTCATGTATTAGGCAAGAGCCTGCACATGCCTGGCCGCGACTCCAGCATCCCCGGGGGCTTCAGAGGGAAGTATGCGATGTGGGGTTTAGGGGTAGCTTGCAGCTGATTCCTGTGCATGTCCTGAACATAGCGAAGGGAACACCCAGAGTAGTTGAGTGCTGTGAACAGCAACTGTGACCTCCACAGCACGCTGGCTTTGCAGCTGCTCTTCGAATTCTTTGGCGTGCTGAACAATCTAATTCTTTGGCATGCAGAACAGTCTAGTGCAGAACTGAGTTGCTTCAACAACACAGTTTCCTCTCCCTTCTCTTGTTGGTTCCAGCCCCGACAATCGGGGTCCATGCAGGTGGTTGTAGCATGGCTGCTTGTCCTCACAGGCAGCGGCCTGACAGCCCGGGGAGCAGTCATGGCCCACCTCCCCCACATCGCCTTCAGCGCGCTTGCTGTGGTGCCGGTGCTACTGGCGACTGCACGAGTCTCCAGGGCGCGGTTCCTGGCCAAGGCGGCGATGGTGCGACGCGCGTTTGAGAACGAGCGCAGCGCCCGGCAGGCGTCCTCCAGGCCGCTTCAAGAGGAAGACCGCACAGCCATCGTGGCTCATCACCTGGTTCTGGCCTACTTCGAGGAGGTGCTGGAGACCTGCGTCTATGGCAGCGCAGCTCCTGAGTTGGAGTTGCTTCAGGGCAGCGGCTGTGACATCAGCGTTGCTGAGCGCAAGGCTGTTGCGAATCCAGCACTGGATAGCCGCAGCCACTCCTTTCAGCAGACACGGGCTCGGGACACCGGAGAGCTCAGTAAGGGTGGGGAGTCTGCCGCGGGGGGTGATGCAGTGCCGTCTGTGGCGCCGGTGCTCATGAGCGCAGCGCGTGGCTTGAGGGGGACTACGCGTGGCGCGTTGAAGAACGAAGGGCTCAGTTATTTTGTCTGCGGGGTACGTTTTTCGCCTCTGCAGGGGTTCTGTGTTGCAGCAATGACACGATGCCGAGCACTGTGATTACTCGTAGCCTGCCCAACAGCACCGGAAACCGGTTTCGGTCCGATTAGGTTCGGTTGTTCCATTCCGTGCATAATACTACTGACAAGCTAAACTGCCATGCGGCAACCAAGACCTTCTGGACACGTTTCCTGGTGTTCTGAAGGCCACGAATAAACGTGAATTTACTGTATTCATTGAAGAGCCACCTGCGTATCTGGTTATGTGTTCGTCCAGATACGTGAAAAGGTTCCTTTCACTCTTTCAGCGTGTGCACGTAATGACAGGCTTGCTTCTGCAGCTGCTGTTTGTCTGCTTGCGTACATGCATGGTGCTGCTTCATGGGTATGCGCAGCTGCAGTGTTCATGGTGTGCATGCATACATGCAGGCCCCTGCGAGCGCATGGGGAGGCTTGCCCGCGTTCTTGGCGGCCAGCAGGCTCCAGAACATCTCGCGCTTCTGCGAGCGCAGCGTGGATGTGGCGCTGTTCAAGTATGGCTGGCAGCATGACAAGGATCTGAGGCAGGCTGCGGTCATGAAGGCAGAGTCCAAGCTGCGAGGGCCTGCCTCCCCCGGCCGCCACTGGCTCTGCTGCGTGCTGGTCGTGGTGCTCTGCAACGTCGCCCTGCTCGGTGTGCATACCTCCCATGCATTGGGGTGTCTCCCATGTTGTTGGTGCATCATGATGTGCTGTGAAGGGTAGCTGCTGGGTTTCAGACTGTATGCGTGCTGTGGAGGAGCGATACATCTGGCATTTTGCATTAAGGTGTTATGGACCCACCCGGTCTCCCTGAAAGGGTTTTGCTGGCTGCACCAGATTGTTCGTTGTTGGTGCGGGAGCGTGAGGATCTGTGTGGGTGGGGTTGTGCCGCCGGGCTTCCAAGCCCCACCTCACCCCCACTGCCTCGCCCGCGTCAGTTGTGTTGGGTTCTGTGCTGATTCTAAAAGCGCCCGACCGACCCAGAAACGATGATCTTATTCTACCGCTAGGAGCGATGAAGTCTGCGGTATACCGTACATTCTCCCAGAATCGTGACAAGTTGTGGGCTGTGCCAGATCATAGCATGAATCTGTAGGGGATGATCAAGCTCGCTGCTCCTCTGATCGTAGCATCTCAAAGGCAGTGGTCGAGGGGAGATAATTCAAGGCTTCGGACTTGTGATCTTTACAATAGATCGTTGTTGTGGCGTGATTCTTTACAACATTTCGACAGATTTTGGCGTGTAGGGGCAGTGGTAGCGCTGGTGACAGCTGTAGCCACCTGGCAGGCGAGCGTTCCCGCGTTCACTGTCGCTGTGCTGGTGTGGATTGCTGGTGTTGTGCTTCTAAACAAGAAACTGCCCATCTGGAAAGTAGTGGATGGAGTGGCTAGGAGTGCCAAGAGGCGCGTTGACGCCGGCACAGTGCACGACGACGTGTCTGCTTCGACAGATGTGGCTATAAGGGCGCTGGACATGTCGATGAGGGCGTTCGATGACCGTGGGGAGCTGCAAAGCTGTTCCTATTGGAGCCAGCTGGTTCCTACCGAAAACATGTCCGGGGCAGTTGTGCATGTGTCTGGAGGTCTGTGCGAGAAGGCTGGGGGAGAGGTGGGGTCCTGCTGCCTATCGCATCAAACGCAGTATATGTGCAGGATAAGCATGCGCAGGTAATCGCTTGCTTTGGCACATTCAGTATAGGATAATTCTTCTTTTGTCACTTTCTAGGCCTCCGTCGTTGGTCGTCTGGAGGTCATATTCTGATGGTATATTTGGCTGTGGTGTATAGAGTCTGTTCAAAAGTGTGTTGATCTCCGAAGCAGGAGATAGGCTGGTTTGGGCACTGTGAAGGTTCTTGAAGCTTCCTCTCTTTGTTGCTGTGTGCTACATGGCGCGCATTGTTACCAACCAACCCAAGACAAGCATGTGCCTGTGCAGACGCGGGATCTGTACGGCAACATCTCTGGGCCAACTTCAGGAGCCCTGTCAGGGTTCTCCAACGGTTTCACATCTGACAGGAGCAGCTGGAGGGCACTCCCAGACCTCGACCGGCATACCAACTTTCCCAGCGACTGGCTCATGCTGCCAGCTTGCAGGCCAAGCCGAGCACTCGTGACCAAGAAGACAGAAGCCTCTGAGGCTGCACAACGCGGCGCCTTCTCCGCGCGGGCTGCTGGCGAGGTGCCTGTGACCGGCAGCGCGGTCTCCTCCAATGGTTCCCAGTCTGCGTTTGCTCAAGAGATCACTGTGATGGGTCGAGACCACACAGCGATGGAGTCGCTGGGGGCTGCTGAAGGCGAGGGCAGCATGGAGGAAGATACGTATGTGGGGATCAGCCACCGCGGGCCCCCTGAAGCCACACATGCGCTTCGGAAAGGGTGGGCGGCGGGCCCGAGCGCCAGCACTCCGTTCAGAGCCACAGGCAGCACCTCTAACTCTACGGGGCAATCGGTGGAGTCTCAAGAGGCTGTGCAAGCTATGCATGCGCAACATGTACTGCGCGCAGCACGCTCCGGCAGCTCCTGTAGCGTGTCGCCGCCGCGGTGCGCTGTGGGGGCTGACTCGTTTGCGTTTGAGGTGCGCGGAAGCCAGGGCGCAAGATCCATAGCACAAAGCAGTGGTGCAACGCACAGCAGCCCGCCCCCCAGCAGCACAGGAGTCAGCAGTACCACCTCCCAGGGCACGGCGCACGGCACTGCCGCGCTGCAGCTGCCTGCCCACCCGCGCACGCCCCCCGCACGCGCCTGCAAGCCCCCCCGAGCCCCCCTCGATGCCGCAACCCAGCTTGTCTCCAAGGCACGCACAATGCATGGCGGTGATGGTGATGCATTGAACGATCGCGCAGGTATGGCGCCGATGCCGCATGAGGCCGCAGCAGAGCTGCATGCACAGGAGCTGGATGCAGGGGACATGCATTCAGACAGCAGCAGCAGTAACGTCAGCACCACCGCTGTTCTGGGTCCGGCTGCAAAAGAAATCAGAAGTGAAGATCTAAGCATGCTGGACGCTGCACAGATATCAGCCCGCAGCCTCAGGGCCAGCCACGGTGAGTCAGCAGGCGGCGCAATGTCGCTCTCCTCCAAAGGGCGGTGTAGCAAGGATTCTCAGCGCTCTGGTAGCCACACCCTGCCGAATGCAGCGAATCGTGACGTCTCCAGTTTCATGAGCGACGCAGCCTGCAAAGAGAGCAGCTTCTTCTTGAACCTGCCGAGCCCGCTGCTGCCCGCACCGTCCAAAGAAGAGCAGCAGGAGGGCCCCAGTAGCCACCACGGTTCCCAGAACACTCTCGACGCCGACCTCCCTTCTGCTGCAACAAGTAGCAGACCCGGCAACGAAGCCCAAGCGCCATTAACGGTGCTGGGGAGTAGCCAGAGCTCACCGGCAGCTGCATCCGAAGGAGGCACCTCTTCTAACGTATCGTGGCCTGCACAGCCAAGGCACGTTGTCAGCGCTGGGCTAAATATCACACCTGCGCAGGCGACACATGCCGTCGCAGGTGGACTTCTGATTACTCCTTCGGCAAGCAGTGGTGGTCAGGTGCTCCAGCCTGCGAGCGACCACAGACCCACGTTTTTGGACATCCAGAATGCACAGTCGGAGCTGGATGAAGACCATGTGGGGCAGGAGGTCGCCAACGATGCCTGGGAGATTGTGCAGACGTTGCCGGCCTCCACGACCACTTTGCAGCCGCACGTGGCCCCCAGTAGTTATGGAGATGTGATGACATGCTGTGGCTTCATGTCGGACAGCGCCGTGAGTCAGGTGTGCCCTCCCCTCTAGTACTTTTTAGCTTTGTGAGTTAGTTTTCTGAATTCTGAGATGCAAAGCGGAGCTAAAAGGAGCTCAGAGACAAGCACTATTGATCTGCTACAGCATCCAGCGTCTGAACATGCCATCTGGTTCTATGATTATCAGACCGGAACTCCAGTTATCGTTGTGTTCAGATGTTTGTGACATGGATATTATGGCCTGTTTGTGACTTGAACAGGCTGGTTTTCTGAGATCAACAGAAGCTGACCTCTTCAAGTACTGGGGATCCCTACAAACCGTGGAAGTTAGTGAATAGGAATGAACCTGAATAGACGAAAGCAACGAACTAAAAGTATCCACCACTTCACTCGAATGGCACAACAACACCATCGCGAAAGTGTTGTTACTATTGTTTAGCTCCATCAAGCTCTATAAAGTATTGCAACGGTTTCACAAGTACATGTGTATCTCTCGCAGCTCTCGTAGATGCTTACTCTATGAAGTCACTTGCTGGCCCTCTTGCGAAGTAGCTCGCCAACTGGCTTCCTGTCTCTCGGCTAGTTCTTGGTGGATCGGCACCCTTGGACACTTTGAAATATAGTTCAGCACCTTGGAAAGCTGGCCCCTTCCATCCATCTGTGTAAAGTTACAGGCGGAACTCCACAGAATGGCTCATGTACCATCAAATCATCGTAGAACAACTAGCTCGACCACAACTTAGCTGGAACTTCCATCCATGCATTGCGACTACATCACAAGCTCCGTGCCTCGTGCTTCCCAGTGGAGCATGTGAGTTGCACACCTACAGGATATAGTTGCCTGCACGTTTTCCCTTGCATCAGTGAGCTCATGCAGTGAAATGTGAGATGTGAAAAGTGCAATGTCATGCGATGATTGGCCGGTGCATGAGCCATTCTATGGAGTTATGCCTGTAACTTTACACATACAAAAGTGTAATGCAAGCCGATCTTGCGCCGCCCAAGAAACTGACATGAACAACGCTGCAGTTGCCGTCGCCAGAGTGCAGCAGCACTGCCCACAGTGTAGAAGCCTCAGGCACACAGCCCAGGGCTGTAACCGAGCCTTCTTCAGGTCAGGGAGGGGTCTTCCGGCCCTCTGCGGCTGCGCTACCAGCACGCATGCAGAACATGCATGTCTCCCATGCACAGCGCAGGCTACAACTGGAGAAGATGTTCAGCCAGGGGTGACCTGGGATGGAAGAATGTTTGCAAGGCACGCCGCGGTGTGATATGCGTGTGATGCTGTATCGCTGTGAATTCACTGCGACTGCGAAATCACGGCGGGAGAAATGCGGGTGTGAGTGAACGCACATGAGTCTGCGATCGGTTTACGGGTGAGCTGGGGGCTGCCTTTGATACATGAAACGCTTTTCATGGCAGCATTCCGGTCTTTGTGCACCCATTGTTGATGTTCTAATCAACAGCAGGGCTGACGTTGTCGTTGATTGGCACGTCACGCCGTTTAACTCTGATTTGAAGGACACACAGCTATCCTGACAAGCAGCTATTTCGGTAGGCAGCTGTTGTGAAAGACAGATGCTCATGCTGTGATCCCTCTTGCTGTGATCGGGTTACTGTTGCAAATAATTGTGATGTGGTGGTGCGTTTTAGTTTATATAAACAGTGTTGCTTCTGGGTGTCTGGGTGTGCGCCGTTCTGCAGGACAAACATCCCTGTGGACACGTTTTCACAATCATTTTCGGATTGGGAAGATAGTACATCCATGGGGCCGTACTGCAGGGTCCTTTCTCGCATGCGCAAGGTGGCGTTATGGTGCCCTTGTGCATGACCTGAATTCATGGGTGTGATGGGTCCAGCTGCTTTCAGTCTGTGTTTGCACAGATTGTGTCACGGGGAGCCTGTAGAAGTGTGTTGGTTGCTGGCAGGTGTTTAAGGGGACAGGCGCAGTGAGGAATTAGTTGGTGGTAAGATTCTGGAGTTAGTTGGGAGTTGGGGGGGTTAGATTCTGACAGACAAGTGCTTTTGGAGCGGTGCTTCAGTCGGTGAGATGCCGCGTTGTCAGAAACCGTGGAGGGAATTGTTCACACCATGCGCGTGTGCGTTACATGCATGTGAAGGTTACATCGTTAGGGCCGCGGTGCCGGTGCGCACAAAGCGCATAGGCCTAGAAGCATGCATGTTACATTCATGCATATTATCATAGTACACCGGGCCGCACCCCTCACACGGGGCCGGAAATTCATGACTGCAAGATCTGTTTGTGCCTGTGTCATGAAGAACTGGGGGTTTGCAGGCCCCTTGTGTGCGGCTACAGCGATGGTGTCGCCCTCTCGGCGTCGCCTGCCCCCTTCCGCTGCAGCCGCGGCATCCCCTACGCACTTTGCTTTCGCCTGCCTCTCGTAGGGTCCGCCTTGTGGTGTGTCTTTGTGATTGCTTTGGGAGCGGCGGTTTCTTTGTTGCCTTCTTGGGGATGCTCATAGGCGTGTGCGCTTTGTGTGCTTGTGTGCCACGTCATTGTCGATGTGCCCGCTCGCACACAGTTGGGGTCACAGCGTTCTTGGCCCGGTCCCGGATGCTCCTAAGCCTGCAGAGTCTTTGTCCTTGTGCCACTGTTGATGCAGATTTCGCAGAACGCGCCGAACAGACTGCAGAACTGACAGCACAAATTGTGGCTTTGGGGCACTAGAGAATACATAAATAAAGAGGGAACCGCCCCACATGCACATGGTCACAGCGAGTGGACAGTCCTGTAGTGTGAAGTTACTTATCGAGTGGACAGTAGCGCCCAGACAAGTGGACGTACTGGCCTCCAGGGCCAGATTTCAGATCTCTGAGACATGTGTTCTCTGAAGTAGCTGGGCCACTATCGTATGCGGTTTAATCTGTTCTTTACTGCGGTTGAATTCGTTCTCTTTTGTGGTGGAGATAAAAACAAATAGCTAATTACATCGACAGGGCTGTAGAGATTGTATGTGAAAGAAAAGTATGGTTCTAGAAGGATGCAACCACCCACATGGATGAAAAGCGAACTTGCAGCGTAGATGCTCGGTGTCTGTGATGGCCGTAAGCAGGTTTGTTGGCACATCAGAGATGGACCAGAGCAACATACATGTACACCCGCAGCGAGCTCTGCCCTCTCAGTGCCAATCACGGACATGCATACGCCCACTGCCTCACCTCAGAAGAGAGAACAATAGCAACACGTCGTACAGGTCCACCTGCAACACCAGACACCCAGCCACCCCAGACGAAAATTGATGCGGTGGAGGATTTCGGTATTTTGGGTGATAATAGGGGCACCATACCGGACCAATGCACACGGAAGACATCTGTGTCTGCAAGCAGGAGAGCGCGATATTTATCAAAGCCTGATGTAACCACGGGGTTCAAGAGCGGTCTCGTCGCCCCTGCTGGTCTGTGCAAATACTTACGATTGCCTGAGCAGCATTGCACAGTTCGGCGGTAACCTGCGCTGCTGCCTTCCTTCAGCAACACCATCCTTTCTTTCGGGCGACCTTCAGTTGCCTTGTGCGTTGCAAGTGCCGTTTAATGCAGCCTACAGCTAAGACGGCATCTAGATTCGCACAAGTCGTCACAGAAGCCAGGCTGCCGCTTGCATAAGCACAAGTCCAAAGTTTGGGTGCGTCAAGGTTTGACTCGAAATTTCCTGTCTTGTGCGAGTCTGTTTTTGGCAGCGTTGGGCTGGGTGCTGCAGTGCAGTTGTGTACGCGTGGAAAGCTTGGTACTCTTCGTCTGAGGCAGCACACACTTTCATAGACCGTAAATGGTTTACAGGCCCTGAAACAGTTACTTGATCGGCTTTTGCTGCCTCAGAATGGGCTACACGATTTGTAGACCTTAGGATGAACGTTCGTCTCATGGGCATGGAAACGTAAGTACCACGAGTACACGCACTCAGTCCCTGATCCACACATGCGTACTGTAGCGTCGCAGCGGATTCTTGCAAGGCCTGGCTGCAGGCGCTGCTTGGGATATATGTACAGTGCGGCACTTATACTTTAAAGGACGAAGTGCTGTGACCAAAGCTACACAAACGCAACGCAAAAGAGTCGAATGATATCGTCACACATCTATATTCCGGTACGCGTGCTAGGAAATCGGTATGTTGTGGCGCGTGCTAACAGCCATGCAAGCAAGCTTTAGCACGGAAAGTACTGCAGCTGGTGATGTTGGGGCGCGCCTCAAACTAACTTTTGCTGCCTTCATGCACACGAGCCAGACATTTTCAAGTGAAGGCAACGTTTAGTATTGCTCTCTCTGTGTGTGTATTTCACCCGCAGTCGAATCAGCCCTGTCCCCACCAGGGGCTATAGCGCCTCGTCTCGTACCCACGGGCGCCTCTACAGCAGGCGCCGCACGTTGCGTTGTACATCATGCTGTTGCGACTGCTCCAGCAACTATGAACTGCGCGTCTGCGTCAGTAGAGCGATTGTGATGCGTAACCAACGCCCTTGTTTCATCTCCCCTCACAAACACACCACGGTAGCTTTGTGAACTACTTGCGGCAGTGAACATAGACTGATGTTTACTGGGGGGAGTGGGTTACCTGAAGGCGGGCCCCAGGGACTAAATATTATTGTACATACATGTAGCAATGGCATGACTTGTACGATGCTGCTGCAACACTCTGCTACATTGGCGTAGGTCAATCAGTGATCTATCGTCTGTCCGAGTGTACGAAAGCAGCGCTGTGGACGGCTTCCCGTTGTTACGGACCAATCAATGCGATTCCCCAGCTGTCAGCATGTACCCAGCATCAGAGCGATGGTCAAAGGCCACAAGATGGCTGCTGTGCTACAGGAAGGTTCCAAGTGAGCTCTATATCTCAATTCAAGCCTGAATTGCGATCGCCTAGCTTGCTTCATCGCTCCTCTTTCGTGGTTGTGCACTTGAGAGATCACAACTGAAGCTAAGGCTTATTAACCACACAGGCGGCGATCACAATGTGGAGTCTTCTAACAGCAGCTACTGCACTACTAGCCATAGCTGTGCAAGGCGTGGGGGCTCAGGCACCATCACCTGGCGTCTCCCCCACACAAGCTGACCGGCAGGCTCTGGCTGCACATGCCGTGGGAATCAATTTTGCCTTCATGGAGGTACGCATCAGACCTATGCGCCCACATTTCTGCTCGAATTGCATGAATTCCGCCACTGTGGCGCTGAGGCTGAAGCTCAAGCTGAGTAATGGCTGAGTATGCCACGGTCCCTGACCAATTTGGAGCCCATGACGACAGGTAGCCTAAATCCCCCAAGCTCATGCCCACCTTCACAGCAGAGCCGCCGCTGGGGGGACACCTGGCATCAGCTGGGCGAGCACAGGTTGGCGAGCGCGGCACTCTCTGCATGCATGTGCATGCGCAGCGCTGAGCCACACAGACGTGAGGCACGTGGCAGGACCATGAGGCTAACAAAGAGTGTGAACAGAACGAGTTGCATATGTTTCTGTTGCCAGGCTGCATTGTATGTTGGTGGGGGAGGGCGGGGTTAACGCAGGGGGAGGGTGCTACACAAAACACGATGATTGTTGGGGGGAGGTCAACAAAGGGGGGGGGGGGGGGGTTACACAAAACATGATGAATACTGCGATGCATGTGTGCTGCACTGGCGGCGAAGTGACTGGTCGTTGAACCAAAAGTGCCACAATCTCAGAGGGTGAGTTATGAAGCAGTTGGCGTTGAAAGGAAGCCAAATTGTGGTTCATGACGCTGCAGGCCCAGCGAGCAGGTGCTCAGGCTGCGGACAGTGAAGCGCTGTTCCCGAGCCTGTGGTCGTGGAAGCAGCCTGCCTACACCAACCCCTGCACAGAGGTTCTCGCACAACTGGACCCTGCTGACGCCGCTAAAGTGAATCTGAAGGACTACATTGGATACTTTGAAGCTGGAAGTGCGTCGCCGCTCATGCACAGCTTTGACACTGACTTTGAACACTCACTGTGATTCGTGCAGCAGGCTCCACTAATACTCTGCTTTGCACAGGAGCAGAATTCAGCGTGCTGTGAACGGGGAACATATTGAAAACCGGTTTAGATCATGGGTCTTTATCTTCGTAGCAACAGCATGCGCTGTGCCATGTGCTGTAGTTGTCATGTGATGCTGCACACATCCTTGCATTCGATAGAACATCTGAGTTCTGGACGATACAGCTTTACTTTGTGCTGGATTCCCCGCCACTGCTATGTTCCGGCAGTGGATGTGTGTTCTTTCTCTCCCGTTGTGCTGTTGCGCGTGTCGCTTAGGTAGTACTGGTTTGTGCAGCACTTTCTTGCGCGTTCATGCACTAGGCTACATAGGAGCAATTTGTGTGCTGCCCGACAGCAAGTACCCCTCTTGATAGTGTGTTCATGCTACATGCTATTTCGTTACGGTTGTGGATCAGACACACCTGTAGCCACTCAGGCTTCTGGTTTAGGCTGACGTTCAGACATTTCCATGATGTCACAGCCCAGTACTGCAGTCATGGCTGCAAACCATCATTGACTTTCGGTTCTTTGGTGACAGGGCCTTTCAAGAGAAGGAGTTTACGGTGTTTAAGCATGTTTCTTCCAGGCTTCACTGGCATGCATTCAGGGGTGCTGAGGCCGAAGCCCTTGATGCGGTACGGCGTGCTCACAGATGCGGTTCACGAAAGCACACAAACTTCGCTGCTGAGCTTCTCACCTGCCCTCATAGCGCCGTGCCAGCTTGCAAAATCCCCCCTTTTTTTAGCAACACGATGTTGTAGAAACACAAAACGCAGTTATCACACGTGCAGATGCGGTGACAGTGACGGGCATCATGGGCTTTGTGGCAGTGCAGCGTGCGCTTGGGGCTCTGGTGTTCATGTCTCAGATGGAGGCGCAGACTCCCCGGGAGAGTGCGCTGGGTGACCCTGCCATGTGCCTCACGGGCGGCTACACCACCTCCACTCTGAAGGATCTGTACATGCGGGAAATGAGGTACGGCTCTGTTTGCATGCATCGTCGCTGCCACAGAACGATTCTCTAGTGAACAGAAAGGCCCTGGCTAGAGTTGGTGTCGTGCTTTGTCTCTACTGATCTAGTGAAAGACTTTCAGCTCTGGTACAAGGTGGTATTGTTCTTGATCTATCCGTTTCATCTGGTTGACTATCGCTCCTGTCACTCAGCCACATTGTAGTCAGCAGCGCGTAGGCGCGGTTGGCTGAAGAAAAATGTTTTTGGCTTCGAACCTAAAAAAATTCGTTTTTTCAAACAGCCAAGTTGTAGCCTGCGGCGCGTAGGTGTGGTTGGCTGAAGTTTTTTTTTTTTTTTTTTCAAATTTTTGGTTTTATAGAATTGGAAGGTTTTTTGTTACGAACCCGACATAACGTAATTTCACAACAACGGTAAACAATAACATAGTAACACAACAGTTTATCTACATAAAGTGTTTAGATTTACAGGCACCCGGATAGAGATTGCTGTGAGCAGATCTGCCCACTTCCCACTGCACAAGCTGCATGGGTCACACAGTGGGGACAACACGCTCTGCTCACAACAGTGTGTAAGGTTACAGGCATAAGTCCGTAGAATGGCTCATGTACCAGCAAATCAGAGCCGCTCACAACAGTCAGGGGGAGATACCGATACCGATAGCGTTGCATGTTTCTTTTGTCGCCTCTCTTCCCTGCAGGCAGCGCAAGTGCGCTCCACAAAGAAATGTACATCTCTTGTCTGCAGGCACATGGCAAACGTGATGGAGAATTCGATACTAAAGTCCACAGCAGATGGCTCAGACTTCAAGATCCTCATCGGTGTTGCAGACACTCAGACCTTTGGGGCGTTTGCTCCGCCTTCATGGGACACCCCTCCCAACTACCAGGAGATCTGCTATGTTGGAGACATGGAGGTGCGGCTTCCCATGACTGTTCGCAGCCTGCGATCTCCGGTCTCGCTCAACTTGCAGGGCCACCCCACTTTTACACCCCCACTTTCAGAGCGCTTGCTTTGAAAACAGTCCCAAGTATTCAATTTTGTTCTATCCAACTGGATGATACTGGTGATCAATGGTTGCAGCACACACCCGCCTCCCTCCCTTCTATTCTTTTTAAACGTACCTTTACATGGGCTCTGCTGCCTGGCATCCAAACACTCAGGCACCAAGGATGCTCTTGATGCATTTCCCTCGGTTTCGCTCCTTCAAATCCACTACTGCACCTTGCTCCTGATACTTACCTAGAGATGGAGCATGCCACACATCTGATGTAAACGTTTATTGTATCGTGTTTATAAAATCGCAACGTGTTTGGTGTTACGTTTATAAAAATGTGTGTAAAGTCACAGGCATAACTCCATAGAATGGCTCATGTACCAAAAATCCCAAAGATTCAGCATGTATAAAAACCCAAAGATTCAGCATGCAAATGCCATGCAGAACCCAGCAGCTGACATAGCAGCATCAGTGGCATCGGCGCTCGCGATCAGTGCCAAGGTAGCGCGCGACTTCGGCAGTCCTGAGGATGCGGCGGATGCTGACCGGTGGGAGATGCTTGCGGAGCGCGCCTTCAACTATGCGAAGAAGATGACACACGAGCATGCTGACAAAGCCACCTGCACAGTCAGCAGCACCGCCACGAACTGCATCGGGTCAGGCTGCAGCGCCAGTGGGCTTGAGGAAGGCACCAACAACACTGTCCGCGGGGTGCGCCACCTCTGAGAACCGCTGCAGGGCGGCTTGCATGTTTCTACTGTGGCAACAGTTTCATTGTGTTAGTGTGCAATGGCTGCGCGGTATTGCCCAGATCGTGGCTGTGGCAAGGGCCCCCGGGTGTGTGTTGTCGGAAAGGTTGTGGCTAGGGTTGTTGCTAGGGTTTCATGATGTGTTGTGGCTAGGGTGTTTTTGTGGCTAGTTTTTGTGGCTAGTTTTTGTGGCTAGTTTTTGTGGCTAGGGTTTCAGGGTGTGTTGTGGCAAGGGCCCCCAGTGCTAATACGGACGATTAATCGTAGTTACTCAAGTACAAATTCATCACATTTGCTTCGGATTCCCCCGGCCAATAACAATGTGTACTATCTGTGGCGTCTTTAAATAGCGCAGTTGCCGATAGAGTTCGTTTGTTCATGATGCCTGTATTATACCCTGCCCTGGGGTCCAATTAACGTTCCCCGAAACAGGCTTCGAGCCCACAGTTGGAGCGGCACAGGCATTGCCGTTGATCGCAGGCTTTTCGCGTATTGATAGGCGTTCCTGATACATATACTTTGCTTCTTCTATCAGGGGGGCTGCCCTTACCTCGACCTCAACCTGCACCAGTTCTATTGTTCCCGAATCCCGAATCCCGAATCGAACACCTGCCATGCATCGAACCCCTGTCATGCATGTTGCGTCAACGCGTCCTCAGCTTTGATTAGGGTTTGCATGCAGACATGCACACTGTATGAGAACCTGAAGCCTCCCAGGCAGCATCTGTGGGTGGCTGCGGCGGCGCTGTACTACACCACCGGGTCGCCATACTACCGTGCGGAGGCGGACTACCTCTGGGACCGCACCTTCGCCACTTTCCTCTTCAACTGGAACAACGTTCCCGCCCAGGCGCGACCCTCCTCGGCTTTCTGCGCTTTCAGCATTCTAGCACCGGGTCAAACTGGAGTTGGGTTGTGTCAGCAGGCTGCTTGTATGTGTCCACAGGGGTTGCTACATTGATGCAAGGATGCAAAGGTCCTCCGTTGAGATTGTATCTGTTCATTGAACGCTCCATCCCGAGAACGCTGCCCTTGTGAAGGACGTATGGGGGCGCGGCATGCGTCACATGTATCAACTGAAGCTGTTTTCTCACAACGAAGCGCAACGAAGTTGTTTCGTTTCGTTTCAACGAAGTCACAGAAACCTGTTGTGTCGTAACGAACACAAGGGGTTGCGGTACAGGGCTTAATCATCATGAATCTTGCACCCGACCTCCCAGGGGCGGAGCACAACAAGACATACTACCAGACAGAGCTGGCGGAGGGGGCCAGCTTCTGGACGCAGTGCAGCGAGGAAGGGCAGGTGGACTTCCAGGGATATGTCTTCTGCAGGTGCGCCCTCTGTCCCTCTTCTGAGGCTTCCGGGTCCTCCCTCCTCCTCAACCCTCATGTAGTGTGGTGGAGGTGCCCCTTCATGCATGCCCCACAGCTGCCTGATACTACGTCCCACCCCCGCTAACACGTCATACAAAGTGAGCACTTCCAGGCCCTCAGCCACCGCATGCCCCGGAACTGCTTGCAATGTAACACAAAATACGTATGTATATGTTGTGTCGAGGTATCTTCGACAATATGTTCGTGTGCTTCACGAACCAAGGTTCACCATACAAAATCGAGCACTTTGTGCGGAATTGTGCGGTAGTTTCACGCGCGACTAGCACGCGCATACCACTCATTAGTACTAGATTGGGACATATGGCGAGGGCAAACCAGGGCGCTTGTGTGTGCTTCACAATAGCTTGTGTTAGAGCAGGTCCCACTTGCCAGCATCTCTACTCGTGTAGCAAACGCCTGAAGATCATATTAACTACCATATGTCATCTAAGTTATCCTATTAACGCTTTGAAAGCTATGATTTGGCATGGAGGTATGTTGGGCGAGCTGCACAGCCTTCTGTATATGGCAAGGTGGTGGAGCACACTGATGCCCAAGCACACTTGTCTAGACTCACCATATACAGCGCTTCGTATTCCTTGAACTTAAAATAGATTCGTTTAATGCTGTTATTGGCTGTCTTGCGGACATATTCAGCGGGCGGGCTTCGTCATTGACTGCCGACACAAGAAACAACACCGGTGTGGTCACGCACGACGGAAAACAACACGGGCACGCTACATCTATGAACATAATGATACAGGATCCTTCTGACACTGCACGGAGGTATTTGTTCATGTGCCCTGGAAGTAACGCTCGAGAAGCGGGGGTGGGACGGAGTACCTGGGCGCCTCTGCATCTGGCACGAACACGTTCTCTGACCACTCCCTCACAGAGCCCCCACTGTCAATTCCAAGCAACAAGTGGCTTAGCCGGCCATCTATGTCTGTAGTGATATAGTGTGCATATTAACGACTCCATATGTGTGCCACATGTGGCACACATATGGAGTCGTTAATATGCACACTGTATCACTACAGACATAGATGGCCGGAAAGGTGCGACGCAGAGTACAGACCTGTACTAGCCTCGTGCATGAAGCCTCAAAGCGTTTTTCATTCTTAGGATTGTCCGATTGGATTTTCCGATTGTTCTGAGCCCTCCTGGGGTATGTCGTGGTTCCCGATTAGCTTCTTTTGGGCCCCCAGGGCCCCTGTTCTTTTTCTGTTGGCTAGTATACGCAGCTGCCCAGGCTGGTACTGATGCCAATGGTGTGGTGCAGGAAGACACCAGATGGAAGCGCATACCCGCTAGACTTCCCATGGGGAAACCTCGGCAGTATCACCAATGGCCTGTGCCTGTCTGCGGTGTACCAACAACTCAACTTTGACGCGCCTGATAGCCCTGCGCGCGCCGGCAACCGCTGCTTCATGCAGGTGCCCCCTTGCCCACTCCTCAGCTCCCTCTCTTCCTTGCACTTCTGATATCTAACGATTGATGCATGCTGAGCCGTTGATGCATACTGCCCAGGGTTCAAAGTCATAATGTTGAAATGTTGCCCTGTACTTCAGAATCCTTTGTCACGATGTCCTTTGCCATTCCATTTCATCAGGTACTTAGATAGGTTTGCTTGTACATGAGCCATTCTATGGAGTTATGCCTGTAACTTTACACACGGTTCTGTCTGTCTGTAGTTTTCAGTTCAAGAGTTCAAATTCCCAGCCAGAATATTCCCAGCCAGAATTTCCTGCAATTCCCAGTCCAATCTCCACAATTTTCAGTGTTAGCGTGCCCAAGCTGTTGCGCCGTGCTTTGCAGGAGCAGATCGGGTACCTGTTCAACCACAAGTGCAGCACCCCTGGCTCCTCCTGCAACACCAACGGCACTGAGGGCTTCTCCTACATGGTTGGGTACGTAATCTTACGTTACCTTTCGTAATTTTGGCCCTGCATCGGATCCTTTCTCTGGTACTAAAACTGAGCGTGTCAGCATGGGCTCCATATTCGCACTCAGAGACTCAACGTGAGGTGGGTGCAGGATGGGAAAGAACTATCCCACCAGGTTGCACAGCAGAGATGCAGCCTTCCCGAACTTTGATTTAACAGTTCTGGGAGAGCCAGACGGCAACCTTATGTGTGGGGCCATGGCGCCAGGGCCGTATGCTGGAGGTGAGCTCTTGCTGCCTTCCTTCCCTTTCCTTTCCTTGCTGCAAAGGAGGGTAAAGATGCCGTATTCGTATATATACTTCAGCAAGGAAAGTAAATATGCTGTATTAGTACCACTGTCTAGTCCAAGTGGTACATGCTTGGATCCACGGTACCACCTAAGCGCAGGGCAACTGCGTACTCTTGTTCCACGAGAACGTAGTGATATGAGCGTGATACTATGAACGTAATACAATGAACGTAGTGATATGAGTGTAATACTATGAATGCCATGTAATACTATGAACGTAATAAGAATAGTACCATGAACTTATTATGAACCGACGTACTACTTTGCTCCCTGTGCAGGAGGAAATGAGGTTGCGGATGGACCTGTGTTGGAGGGCACGGACGCCTACCTCAACGACCGACGCAGATGGCGAGAGAGCGAGCCCGCCCTCGACACCACCGGCGGCTTGATATGCGCACTCATGGGCTACGCAGCTCTGCCAGAAGGTTCCATGGACTCCTGCCCTGCGGCCCGCACAGCGTTCACTGGTCAGGGCTAGTTGCGGGTCTCCCGCTGCCCCTTTCGCGGAGGTTTCGGGCGAACAACTGTCGCTTTCGTGGCACTGTTTCAGCTGGTCTCATACCTTTGCAGGGCCTGGTAGGCATAAAGTGCTGTCACTTTGATCTGTCCATCGTGCCTGTGGATAAAAAACGGGTGACTGAAAGACAGAATTCCGACCATGCAGGGTTCTACAGTTGAGTTCCTGTAAAGTGGGGTGTCCGGCATTTGTCGGAGTGTTTTTGGCTGTCAGATAGTACGGCTTCTGGCCCGGCAGGCCTGTCGGGTACTGTAGTACCAAGCTTGTGCATGTGACATGTGAGGTTTGGCAGTTGGGTGCAGTTGGTGTGCGTTTGGGTGCGCCTGGTGTGACGAGGCGCTGGCGTTGGTGCTCAGTACAACGCGCCCAATGGTCTCATTACACCACAACCGCGGTGCAGCGGCAGGCATGACACCATCGTCCCAATGATGGTGGCTACAGGTGCTCATCGTGGGTGGCTACGGGGTTGCGCGGGTTCCCCTGCAGCGCTGTTTCATATTCTCGTTGTGGCTGGAAGGAAGTTCTTGGTTCAGATAAGACGTATTCAGTTATTCCCGCGCGAGTGTTCACTTTGTTGTGACATAATCTGGCCTGAGTAGACCTGGAGGTACCAAGCATGTGTGGCCTCGTCTTAATTAAGAAGCTGGGGCCCTAGATAGGGTCTACAAGTGCTCTATTTTTTTTGTAAATTCTTGGGGTCGTGCAAGGCACTCCTGTGGCTGCAGGCAGGCATGTACACACCGGCACAGGCACGTACATTAACCGCACAGAAATGATAAAATCCTACTGCGAGAGAAGCGATGCCGCGGGATTGCCGCGTTGGGAAGGAAGTGGTGGCAGGCTACGGCAACTGTCACTTCCGCCTCACGCTTGCTGCATGGCTGTGGATCTATCCTTGGAACACACCCCCGCGCGGGGGGGCAGGGGGGGTGCGGGGGGGGCTGCCACTGCAGCTTCGGGCACGCGGCGGGGTCAATGGCACGGGCCTGTGACGCTTCAAGGGTCCTCACCTGTAAACATGAACATGCAACTACCATGCTGGCGGCAAAACCCTGTAGCCCCTACTCAGGGGGTGGCCCCTGAGTAGTACACCGGTTTGGGAATCCGGCCTAGGGCAACTTCACACAACGATGGCTGCCCACTGCCTAGTCCAACACACCGAAACTCAGGCCCAAAAGCATCAACATGGTGTCTATTGCTTTAGTTTTTAATTAGCCTGTGTGTGGTGGCGGGGATCCGCAGAAACGCCAGAAGAGCAGGAATAATCATATGTAGTAGTAGATTTAGGTGTTAATTTCCCAAACTTTGGAGTTTTCGAATAAGCTGTAAATTTACAAATTACAGGATGTTAAATTCACGCGTTCAGCCAATTGGGCACTTTAATTTGCAGCCCTAGTTGTTTCAATCAGTCCCTACACTCAAGTGTCATGGCTTGGTGCACCATGTGGGTAGAGAGCTAAGCTTGATTCCCTGTCGTTGCTTCGGTAGTGGCATGTCCTGTGTGATTACATCGACAGGACGCGGGGGAACGCATGTCCTGTGTCGTTTGTGCGAGGTCGAGTTTAGTTGGCATGTGTTGATTTGCTGGTACATGAACCATTCTATGTAGTTATGTTGTTGCACCTACAACTCCAATGCATATGGATGCAACAGAGTGCAAACTAGTGGCAATCCAGAGCACGGGTAGAGCAGGACATTATTTACAATCAGATGCTGTGAGCTTTACCACGAACTAGACAACAGATATCTGGGGGATACGGTCGACTTGGGAAATCTTTCGAGAATACAAATGACCCTCAAGATTGTCATCAAACGGCAATCTTGACGCTGTAGATGCTGTACAATCCGAACAGGGCAGCGGCTATAGTTGGTCAGGGCATACGCGGGACCACATGCAAAGGGAGTTGTAACTAGATTTTTGTTTGGCCCTGTTGCCAGTGTCTTGTCGATGTAATCACTTTGTTAGGCCACCCTCCCGCGCACGCAAGATAACAGAATGCAGCAGAACCGTTGAAGGGGCTTTCGGACCAAATCAACCTATTGAAATGCAGCAGAATCCAGCGGGGGCATCAGCAAACTAACAATGAAGAGCCCATACCTCCATAGCCAACAACCCAAAAACACGCAACTGGTTCCACCTCGCGAGCTCAGCAGTGGGAGCGAGCAACCCAGACCACTGACTGTACACGTGTCGCCTGGGACAAAGCCATGTACGTAACCAGCGCGTCATGGAGGCTTGCTGAACATGCGCTTGTTTCCCGCGGCCGTGCTATGAAAAGGCATTGGATGGGCAAAGCAGACGCTGACAAGTGGAAGGTCCTGGAACTCGTAGCAGTTTCTCGTTTCTTCCGCCTACTCCACCCACATCGCACAGCCTTGAAGCGAACAGACTTGAATTACCGACTGGGGGCAAGATGGCAGTGTTGATGAGCATGCCATGGGTATCGTATCCGCAAGCCTGGTCGACAATGACGCCCCTGACGTTTGGCATTGTAGGATATCTTCACAACGTCCTTCTGACTGTTGCATGTGTACGGGTGTGCTTGTGCACCGTACGGTGGTTCCAACATCGGAGGTGTCAAACTGGGTGAGAAGGGCGGTGGCACTTCCGTTGGGCAACAACAATCGGTTGAGTCATACAACCAACCCTTCTCCATCAGCTATATATGTCTCGCATACTACACAGCATGTCTGTTCTACGATGTATTACTGTATATATATACATATATACATAATGCATGTATCCTGACAGCCCCTTGCGTCAGTCATGCGCAATCGAATCCAGTTGTTCGAGCTTATGGTGGTATTCGCGAAACGAAATCGTCATCGAAGCCCTAACACGACCGCCGCCCCAACACAACTCGCCAGCTTGAATACATAGACTTGAAACCCCCTCGTGTGTTCTAGCGAGAATGAGAGAAGATTATGGTGCGCGGTGGTGGTGTTACCGAAATGTGCTTTGGTAGCGTTACCTACATTTCTGCGCCAAAACTGTCGCGCGCCGAAACACTGCAGAACATGACAGTGCGCCAATCGCTCTGTACATGTACTGCCGGTTCAAACTATACCACACTCTTATGTTCCTTGCCTGTCAAGGAACTAAGGCCTCTGTATGCAACCTCGCCATAGCGGGTACCAGAGTGGATAGCCAATGACGGCGCCCTGACCTCCATTGATGGCCACAGGACGGACTATAAAGCGGATTTGAAGCAGCAGTATGCTTCTTACCATCTCTCATAGCGCATACATCAATGTCTGGTCGTCTATATGTCTGCGGCACGCTTTGCTAGCGATATGACCGGTGTAAGCCAAGCTTCGCAAACGTTGCAGATCTCCGTCACACGCGGACGCACGCTGCTCCTTGCGCCTTGATATTGAAACATATCCATATGTTTTCTCGGGTGTGATGTGCTTGTTTCGGATGTGCATGTTGCTGGAGCAGCAGGATCGTGGCCGAGGTGCTCGTGCCTTTGATGTGTCATCTATGTAGTATAACCGCGTGCAAGCCTCACATCAGTCTGTGGCGCAGTTTACCTGGATCTAGCCGCAGCCGGCATAACCTCAGGTGTGAGGAGAAGCAAGCGGGGTTCGCTGTGTAGCGTGTACGTGGGGCACTAGTACTAGTACTGCAACGAAGGTCGTATGCAAGGAGCGCGGAACAAGCGGCGCAGACACGTAGACGGATCTGTGTACACATCCAAAGTGGCGTTGTACTCATGATACGCTTCATAGGGCTGTCAGGTACGATACTCCTCAGCATCATGTGTGCACAGCGACTGTGCTGATTGTAATTGACGAGAGGCATATGCGCACATGCCTCATGCACGGCTTGCAAGAGTTACTGCAGGCGACGTGGAGCTTGCCCGTTCGTGTGTTGCACGGTAGACGTAGTGCACCTCACCGTGGTACGTGAAATGAATTGAGATGGGACGTGATTGTCGGAGCGAGGGCGGTTTTATCCCTTCACAGCGAATTTGAACCATACGTCATCCGCCGCAGTGACATCGCCTAACCATCTGTCCACAGTAAGTTGTGCACACGAGATTGCATTGCTATGAGAACCAGTTCAGAAATAAACATGTCATCTGTGGTCAGATCGTGCATATGTCGTATGAATTCCCCGCACAATGTGTTTGCTTGTTCACGTCGCGCACATGACACCTATGCCTGTACTCTTCAATGCACAGCTACCACCAACTAGCCATGTAATTTAGAGACAGGTTCACAAGGTATCAGGAGTTCAGCCCGGCAGCAACTTTCGCACAGCCCTTTGTAATCGCACAAAGGGCGCGCAGGGCCAAAGTTCAAAACCAACAAACTATGTGTTATGAGCCTGTAAGGCAATAAAAAAAGGAAAACCCAAAATTGCATGCATGGTCAATCCAACTAACAAACCAACACCATGCACCAAACAAAATGCCTCAACTCAATGTGTCGAGTGCCTCAACCAAAGCGAAAATCATGTCGTGATTCCATACCCATGCATACGTTTCACCTCTAGCCACTAAGATACATGTTACGATTCTGGGCGAATATCCTCGCTCCTAGCGGTAGAACACGACCATCGTTCCTGGGTCTGGTGCCTTTGGTATCAGCACAGAACCTAACAGAAGAACTTACAAACCGGAAAGGACTTACAGAACCTAACAATACATGCGAGTGTGTTGGTGTTTCCTGCTAGTGCTCTATCAGCAATACGAGAGCGCCGTCACACTTGTAGATCGCTCTGTAACTGCAACTGCAACTGTCCTTGTGCACTGGTACTCGATTCAGCACCTATCATGCCTTCTGACTGCTGCAGGCACTACTAGCAACTCACAAGACACCACCCTGGAGGTCATCAGAACCGAAACGTGGCACGAGGCAGTATGCAAGGCATGCTGCTAGACACCTGCGAGGCCCAGGCCTTCCCCGGCCCGCAAGCTCACTCCTGGAGGGCCTCTGCAGACACTCACCCTGCACACAAAAGACATAAATCAGCGCTGTGCGGGCCCCTCCAGCCACACTCATATCCTCTTGAACAACTGTCACCTGACAACGACCTCGTCTTCTTCTCCGATCCAACTTTGACCCTACTCAGGGGTGCTCAGATCTCCAGCACAGATCCCAGCAGCCTGCAGGTCACAACTCCTGTGGATCCTCCGGCTTGTGCAGCGGCTAAATCGTGTACCCGTGGCCCCTGTAGCCACATGCAAGAGACCAGCTCGTGCATGTGCAGCGAGTGCCAGGCACATGCATGTCCACACTCAGCAGCAGTTGTAGACTGCAGTGATGCTTGTATGAATGTGATGGTCTGTGATCACCGCTTTAGCATGGCTGGTATGGGGCTGAACCATGCGCACACAGTGCTCATGCACAGCTGCAACATGCTAGTGCAGTCTGAGAGACAGATGAGGCTCAGAAGTTGTGACCAGTGGTGGCAAGGGTCTGCGCAGGCAGCGCTTGAGAGGGCGCTGGCTGCTCTGCCTGCTGATGAAGATGTCCTTCCTGTGCACAAACTTCTAACCCCCATCAAGGTACGTGCTCATGCGCCGTGTCGAAGCGTAGACTGCTGGTTTTGGTTATGCGGGTAAGCAGGAGGCAGATGTGCTACGCGGAGGTGCTGTGAGGAACGTATTTTCACATGTACTTTTCTACGTTTTGTTCCGTCTGGCGCATGCTGGCTTCCAGCTGCGATTCAAAGCCAGCGGTGTGCTTATTGAGCCAAGCTGTAGTGCTGCGGTTCACATGTCAACACGCATGTTCTTCTACTCTGCACTGCAAAGCTGCGGTTTACATCTTTGCCTCTGTACAACTTGATTCTGGACATCTGCATGCAACCTCTATGAAACTTCTGTTCAAACTCTTGAAATATGCATGTAGATTCCTTGCGCTGCATGTTGTGGCGATTCTGGACAGATCTGCTATATCAGTTACATCATCGATCTTTGTGGTAGAATACGACCTGGGGAGATCTACTATATCAGTGACATCCTCGCTCTTTGTGGTAGAATACGACCATCATTCCTGGGTCCGGCGCTTTTGGTACTTGCACAGAACCTTGCACATCTAGATTTCATACACTACATTTGGATCCCTTAGACATGTATGCGGGCCCATCAAGAAAACGATTCAACGTACATGGAAAGAAAGAAAGCACCAGACCCCCATGCTGTGTACTGCAGACCAAGGCCAGCGCCCCAAGCACCGAGTGCAACAGCGAGGCCGCAGACGCCACCCCTAGCCACCTCGCCAATGACTCAACCGCCTGCCGAGCCTTCTTGAAGGCCACACCTCTCGTTGCAAACACAACTCTGGCCTCAGCCTCGTCCCCTACCAGCATCACCTCCTCCCTCTGCAGCACTGGCACCCTCGCTAGCCTCACTCATGAGCTCGGTGACTCATGCATGAACTCGGTGCATGAACTCGCCAGCCTCACTCATGAGCCCAGCGACTCGCCTACCTTCTACGCATGCTCCGCGAATCTCCCCTCGACTTCCCCATGCAGCAGCGCCTCCTGTAACCACTACGCTGAGGATTGCAGCTATATGTCAAAGTGGGTCCATAGCTCCGAGAGTGGGCATGATGCATGCAGCAGCAACAGCAGCGATGGCTGCAGCTCGCCAGGTCAGGTAGGCGACCCGCCAGCACCTCACGCAGCCGCGAAACCCCAGAAAGTCCCCCGTCTCGACTGCAGCGGCCTT
The DNA here is from genome assembly GCA_032359135.1 of Ulvella scutata. NCBI lineage: Eukaryota > Viridiplantae > Chlorophyta > Ulvophyceae > Ulvales > Ulvellaceae > Ulvella > Ulvella scutata. The sequence continues at coordinate 24,702 of JAUMHD010011538.1, forward strand.
TCGCTGTCAGCCTGCCGTGGCATGCATGCCGCACAGCTCCGCCCACGCCTCGGAATCTCAGAACCTTTGCTACCTGCACCGCCAGCAAGCCACCAGCATATTCATGCACCTCTGTGTTGCCAGGCAGCCTCTGAGTGGCCAGGGGCCACTCTTCAGGTGGAGCCGCAGGGGGCATCCAGTGACAGCATCTACGGAACATGCCAGAACCTTCCATTACATCATCCAACATCACCTCCCTCGTGCGCCCAAGCCGAAACCAGCACTCTCACAGCCGACATGACGCAGTTCTCCATCATCAGCAACCCACTGCACAGTCCCCTCTGCGAGAACCTTCCAGACGGTTCTTCAAGCGGAGGGTCGTATTCTTCAGACACAGCAACTATCCTGCAACTTGCATTTGACATGCATGAAGCCTCTGTGTACGGCGCCGCTGCTGCGCCGCATATGAGCCAATGCAGCACATTGGTGCCTGTGTGCGAGCTCAGCGACCAAAACTATTCGTGTCTGGGCACCAGCAGAGAGTTTGACCGGAACGTGCGCATCAACCCATGCTTTCAGAGCAAGTGCACGTCTCCTGCATCAGCAGAAGCAGTGGCAGGCAGCACACAATCGTTCTTTCTGGATGATGTTTTGAACAGAGCTGCACGGACCTGCTGCATCAATGGTATGGAGTCGGCCGCAGCCGCAGGTGCAGGGAATGAGTTCGGCTCGTGCTTCTCTCCGCATACCCATGACGTTCATGCATTTGTGCCTAATACATGCTACCCAGGGGTATCGTTCTGGGGCAACCCGGCGGAGTCTTCAGGGTCGGAGACAAGAACATCTGCGGCGCCAGCAGTAGCTATGGCTCAGGTTGAAGCTTCAGAGTCTAAGCAGCAGAGTGCGCCAGCGGCTCACAGAATCACCCGGTGCATAGCAGCAGAGCATGCAGAGCAGCGCAAGGCGCATGCATGCTGCTTACATGCGCCACCACCACCACCACCACCACCATGCAGAAACTCAGCCCACGCGCAACAGCAGGGGCTTCAAGCAGCTTTGGGGGTTTTCCCTTGCAGTGGACTGCACAGCATGCAGCATGCATGCAAGGAAGGCGAGGATGGTGTATATGAGTATGCGGGAGTTGAGAATTGGAGCACAACGGACTCCGATGCCCCAACGCAGGGCCCAGCCTCACACTGTCCTAGTACCAGCAACGAGTGCACCTCATCTGATGTCAGTATGGGCTGTGCTGCACCAGGGATGGGAGCAGTGGCGGCGTTGACCAGCTGGATGCTCTGCGAGGGCAAGCTTGGTATGTCACCTTGGATATCCAATCAGCATGCGCATACAGGCTGCTGTGGGAGCAAGCCTTCTGCTGCTGCTCCAGTTGTGTGTCTGCTGGACTGTGTGCCTGCAGCAACTCCGTTTGCGTCTGCAGCTCATCGTTTCAGTGCTGACGTAGCAGTGACTGATGAAACTTGCTGCACGCCTGGTGTTCACACCCCTGAATCCAAGATGCTTACAAAGGGTCTAGGTGCTTGCCACCATTCCGGAATGTTCCAGGAGCCAAGGGTTTCGGTGCCACTGGGTAGGCGAGTGAGGGGTTTTGCGCGGCATGCTGCGAGTGCATGCATACAACGAGCGAGGTGCTTGAATCGGCCGCAAGAGAGGCCGATATCAGCTGATATTTGCGCTGAGAGCAGTGCGCTGCACGCTGGTGCGTAGACCGATGCAGTTGGTGTTGGGTTCTTGTTTTTTTGTTTCCGTTTTTTTGTGTCTGTAGTTTGTACGCATGTGACTTTTGGTTTCGGGTCTGGCTCTGGCTCTGTTGAGTGTTGAAGAGTGTGTTTTTATGTTGCTGAAATTGATGAGTTGCCGTGCTGGTTTTGAGTGCTGGGAAGCGGTTTGGAGCAGGGGAGGGCCCAGGCACAGAAGGTGTCTTCTGTGTGTGGAGACTGATTTGCTGGTACATGAGGCATTCTATGGAGTTAGGCCTGTGACTGTACACACTCTTCTGTGTGTGTAGACTAAATAGTGGTGCCGCCCGCCTGCAGTATGGAGACATGTTTGGGGGATTATCTGGTTCAGATCAGACATATTTTATTGTTCGTAGCGGGCTCGCAGTGTGCATGGGAGATGATGGGGTGTGCACATGATTGCATACAGATGATTGGTGACAGCATATGTTTATGCATTCAGAATGATTGACAAGTAGCAGGTGCAGTTCATTTTCGTATCGTACAGCAGAGCTGTACGGTGAGCGTTGTGTATTGGTTGGGTTGGGTGGGCGTAGGCGTTGTCATGTCCCCAGCTCGTGCCTTTAGACATTTTGAGGTCTTTGTTGTAGGTTAGCTGATTCAGGATATTTGGGGTGTTGCACGTGTGCTGCCTTTTCTACTTTGACGTGTAACATTGGCATGTGGATGGAAAGATGAACATTGTTGCATGGTAAGAATGACGCGGTCAGTGGCGCAGCAAAATGAAAACCGCTGATCGGGGGGGGGGGGGGACGGGGGTACGCCAATCGAGAACCACGCCATACACAGGATGGGCTTCGGAAGAACTGGACAGCAAGGAGTATGCCAGGGAAAGTTTCTGACTCTGTGTATGTGTATCACGAAAGGCATCCAGTGGAAGCGCCCGATACCTACGCACAGCACAGATCACCAGCGCCACCACCGCACAGAACAGGATGAGGGCCACCGACACAGCCCGCAGTGGTGGGCCGCCGAAACCCCGCCGCGGGCGCCGGCTGCGGAGAAAGGGAGGTTGGCAGGGGACGCCGAGGTGGCGGTGGGAGGAAGGGGGCGACGCCGAGAAGGTGTGGGCAGCCGGAGGTGGGAGGGGGGGGGGGGGGGTGGAGGAAGAGGCAGCAGTGGCGGGGACGGCGCCGGCAGGGGGTGGGGGGGGGGGGGGCACCGGCACCTGAAGACAGAGTTCAGGTGTGAGGTGAAGGGTATGGTTAACCAACATTGGTGCGCGCAAGGTACCAGCTGTGAGGATGGCGAGGTGCTGCTGCTCTGAAAAGAGCCATCTTCATACCCCTTCCCCGGGTGTGGCGTGGTTCGCGACTGGCGTGCAGTTTCCGTTTCAAAGTGTCATTCTGCTACTTGACAGCATGGCTGAACTTTACATGCATGAACGATGGGGAACCTGCCCCCTCCCCCGTTTGCTCTTTTGCACCTGTGCCTGTTGGATCATAGGCAGCGTCCCTTCACATCTGAGCTTAGATACCCAGTGGTGCCTTCCGCACCCCCCCCCGCCCCCCCCGGTGCCCCGACTATAGGGCTCTCTGCTTTGTGCTGCTACCGGACTCTGAGCCGGCCACCATCTCAGCGTCGCCCCATCTTGCCGGCACCCGCCTCGGTGTCTCCTGCTCCACTAGTTTCCCCCCTGACGCCCCCGGGTGCCACTGGCCGCTCTTTGTTACGGTTTTGTGGCTAGCTGCCGTCTTGAGGGGCACCGCACTGGCCGCACCCGGCGGGGTACTAGCTCTCCGCACCATCCCGGTCCGGCCAGAGGCACGTGTCGTCTTTTCTTCGAGCTTCTGAGCCGGCTGCATCAAGGGACTCTGGTGGTTTCCCCTATAACGAAGTGCATGAATTCCACGGCTGTGGCGCTGAGGCCGAAGCTCAAAATGAGTATGGCGTAGTCCCCGAATAATTTATATATTATTCATCTGCGAGCCACTTCTGTTCCGAAATGATGGAATTAGGGAGTACACAGGGCTGCCTGTACACCTAGGCCCTCCAACATGCTATCCTAGCTGCATGTACAGTACGTCTAAGCATTTACACAGCTGCACCAGGGTGCACTAGGGAAACTTACGTCGACTGTGGGGGTATTGAAATTCGATTGGACCAATTCGCTCCCAAGTTTGCGCTGCAGTGACAACTGCCCATGCCGCAGCCATGTTTTCAGTGCCCTCTATCAATGTAGTCACATACCGCAGTCTGATCTTCATGAGGATTGGGCAGAAGCTAAAACTAGCCAGCAGCATCTGTCACACACAGGGTCCGTCACACACTGGCAGGTACCGATGGTGAAGCTTTTAAAAGTCCTGCATCATCTTGGAAACTTAGACAACCACCACACACATACGCTGCCAATACGCTAGCCATAGGGGGGGGATATCATGCATATGTCTTCTGTATTGATAACAGGCCTCTCGAGCAGACCTATGAAACGGATGCATTCGTACATAAACTCGAATGTACGCGCGTGTGATACCAGATACCCAAAAGTATATTGCGACTGTACTTGGCGGCATGCATACCGCCAGACGGCCATACATTCGTGTGCTTGTGAATACTGAGGATTTTTTTATCTCAGACTTTGTACGGACGGCTGTACGGACGTCTGCGTGGAGATTTTGCTCTGATCGCAGGGAGGGATGATGGACAGCGGTTACGTTGCCTGCGGCACGTCTAGATCTGTATGCAGAGGACAGAGTGTGTGTGCTCTTCAGCGCTTGATTGCCTGCTGGCAGTTCTAAGTTCCCGCTTAAGTAATTTCTTGCCCACACCAACAGTCCGGGACTGGGCAACCTAGGATCAGTCTCAGATTCTGGCTGTGCCATATATGCACGCAACCGTGCCATGAAGCTCTGTAGCATCTGATATATGTACCTGTGGAATGGTGCAGTATCTGGTGGGTATTGCAAAGCGCGCGTGCACGTCAATGATCTCGAGCTCGAGGATCTGTAATTGGAGCACACTTGTGGCCTGCTGTCGCTCTGGGTCGGTACGGCGTCCCACGCTGTATGCATAATCTACAGCTGTGTGTGTATTGGTGTTAATAGTTGTTTATCTGGCATGGACTTCGCAGCGTGGGTGGCTGTTAGTGCCCGATGGTTGGAGCAGATCGGCGTTGCTGTTCAGCGCCTGTGCTGCAGACGGTGACGTCAAGAACAAGACACCTGACGATCCCGAATTTTAACTAGCTCCTCAGAGTTCACTTGTCATCTGCGGTTCTGATTCTTGCTTAGAGTTGACGGATTTGAGACTGAAATATACAGCGACACACTTCGAGGCCAGGCCAACGCGAAGATTACCCCACGCAGCTGCCACACTGAGCACATTGTGACGGATTGTTTAGCATTTTGTGCACTGTTTCCGCCGTTGCTCTGTGATCTGGGATTGCTATGAGCGGCCTTTGATCGAGATGCGCGTCGCGTTGCTGCTCCAGCACTAGTTGTTTATTGGGCAGATTGTTGTTTCCCTATATAGTGTCACAGGTTATGTACGTGGTTGGCATTCCACAGCGGCGTTCTGCTCGCGACCAGATGGTTGCATCTGCCCCAACTCACCCAGGCAACCAACAACCCGGGACTACTGCCACTGCAACAGTACTTGTCTTCACGTAGAAATTTACAGGGCTATGCAGCGCGCTCTTTTGCCCTTAGTTGTCATGACACATTTACGATCTGTTAATCCTACTCAGTGGTCTGGGCAGCTGGTGGGTGGTTGCCCAGTTCACGTTGCTGCTTGACTAATGCCTTGCTGCATCGAACAACGGTGCATGGACTCGACGGTGCCGGAAACAATGACATCCAACTGCAGTTATGCCACCTGATACACCCAAATTTGAGCACCATCAAGATGCCTGTACTGCAGCCTCACTGGCAGTTTGGTGCAGGTTGATCACTGACTGCAACAGCCTCCCTCGAGATGGATGCTTCGAATACGTTGGATGCAGCTGCTACAGAGTCCTCAAATGTCACTCTCTCAGCTGAAGCCAAGGTGCAAGAGGAAAGCCCAGTACCAGCTGCCCAGCAGAACCAGCAGGCACCCAAACAGCCGGACGATTCCACCTTACATAGCTCTCAGCGCGCAAGCAGCTCCAGTGATCTTCCTCAAGGGGAACAAGCACAAGAAGGCGGTTCAGCTGCAGCTCTCAACCTCCGAATCGGGCTGAGCCCAGAGGCTACAGCATGTCTAGCAGCACTGACAGGCACGTGTGGAAGTGGGCAGTCAGACAGCATCATGTGTGGCTCCATCACCTTGCGCAGGACCATGCTGAGCCTGCAGCAAGACACCGTGCGCAGCCAGCTCGCCACCCTTTCCCGGCGCCCAGAGGATGGCGAGAGCCCTCACGCTCACAGCTGCATTCAAGAACCTTCTGAGGTTCTGCTGAACCAACTGGACAGCAGCACTGAAAGCGACACAGACTGTGAGGTTCTAGATGATCTTCCAGATGTGCAGGGCATCGACGCCTGGAGTTGTGTCGACAGCCTAAGCTGTATCAACGCCTCAACGGCGGCTGATACAGCTCAGGTGGTCGAGAACGATGCCTCGCCTACCTGCCTTGATGCAGCAAGCATTGCCTCCACAGCAGCACATAACACAGCTGTGAATCTTGCAGTTCAGCAATGCGGGGATGATAATGAATATGATGATGATGATGGTATTGGGTACAGAGAGGCAGCAGAACACAAGCATTCTGGTCCCTCACTGATGCAGGATGCAGCATCTGAGGCAAGCCAGTGTGCCCTAGAGTGTAAAGGTACTGATGCCATATCCCAGCAGCTGGCAGGGAGCAGCAAAGAGCTGCCGGAAGACAGAAGACAGGCTGGCCTCGGTGATGTTGACTGCATGGGCGGGAATGATCGGGAAGACCGCACGGGTTGCACTACCGGGGACGCTGATGTTTGCCATAGCGCACGTACACATTCACATGCACGCAATGGTAGTAATAAAGACGCAGACTGTCATGAAGAGAAGTCTGCAGCTGCAGGCGTCACAGGAGAAGCAGGGGCCTTTTGTAGCGACAGGGAGGTAGCCACATCTTGTGCAGGGAATCGGGCTTCATGGGTTCAGATCGTCAGCAAAGATAACTGCGAGGGTGCACCAGACTCTGAGCAACACGCAGCTGTTAGCAAAGACTGTGCTGCAGATTTAGAGCCTGTTCAGCATGATAGGTGGGGCCAAGAGGCCCCTGTGTGCTGCAGCACCACCACCAGTCTCCGAGAGGTGTCGGGGGCAACGCAGCATGATGACTATGGGCAGGCAGCCGATCACCCAAGCATCCACAGGCGTGTTTTTGTAGCCTGTTCGTCTGTGCAAGGCACCAGTAAACCGGGCTACTGCACAAGAGATGTAGAGGAATCACACACACATGTCAAGGAGCAGGCGATGGGCTCCCCAACAGCTAGGCGTGCCAGTGCAGCTGAAGGTGACTCCATTGACCTTTTGGAGAGCATCAATGATGTGGCTGGGGAGGTTGCTGGTGGTAGCTTTCATGACAGCAGCACAGCAGGCCTGCAGGCAATAGACGCACAGCTGCTTGAGTGTGGCACGTACCTTCCAGAAGCTTCTGGACAGGTACAGGACACGTCGTGCATTGCACAGGTTTGCTCTGCTTGCCTGGTGATGGTGAAATGCAGTGTTGGCTCTGCAGCTGTCATGATGATGATCTCGTTTTCTTCACACTGTGTTGTGTCACTGTTTTTGAGATTCTATTTTCTGCTTGAGAGTTTCTTTTTAGGTGAAGATTTCTTTTCAGCTGGAGATTTGTTATTTTCTGCAGGGATGTTTTCTTCTGGAGAGTTCTTTTCTGCTGGAATTCTTTCCTTCGTTCTGTAGGAGAGCACTTTTCTTCTAGAGACTTCTTTCTACTTCTCGAGCCCATGGTGCATCGCCCTCTTGTATCTTCCGCACCAGCCCTGCAAATAAAACTCCCCGTGCCCGCATTTCTTTTCATGATCGCGTGAGTGCAGCACCCCAGCACGTTTCTTACCGCCAACATGCTCACCAGCAACATCTTCATCCCCAGCCCGTACACCCATACAATGCCCTGAACTTGTGTAAAGTTACAGGCATAACTCCATAGAATGTGACACTCATGTACCAGCAAAGCCCTTGAACGTCACCCTGAACGTCACAGCTGCTGCAGGACTTGACAGAGGTGCTCCAAAACGAGTATGCAAGCGACGATGACACCACTTCGAGGAGGCCTGTCAGTGTGGTGGGCGCGCAGCCGCTGCCGCGCAGCCAGCACAGCGACCCCCCCACCCGCATCGGCCTTGGCCCCCACAGTGACAACCCCTTCAGCCCATCCATCCCGGCAGTCTCCGTGCAATGCGACGCAGCCTCTGTGGATGCCACCCCATCTGCACAACAGCTCCAGGCTGTAGTACTTTCCAGCGGTTTTGGTGCGGCCCCTGGTTTCAAGAGCTCCATCCCCGTTTCCTGAAACCTCGAATCCAAAACCTGGATGCACACAGTGACATCTGGTCAGCACGATTCCTGTTGATCCGAACTTTTGGATAGTACGAACCGAACCGGTGAGATCAAAGGTGTTTGTATTCACTAGACAAGATGTGAATAAGAATCAGGCGTTTTAGCATCAGGCGTTTGAGCGTGTGTGACTCCATGAAGTGATTAAATCTCAGTATGCAGGGAGAACAGATAATTAAAACAAACACCCATATAGACCAGTGGGCTCTCCCGAGATTCATACTGTGGCATCACGACAAGTGTTTGGTTGCTTGTATCATCTGTATGGCATGGTAATATATCCTTGCCACAGCATCTGCAGAACAAAGCGCCTGTCCTCGATCGTAGTCAGCTTTTAGTGTGTAAAGTTACAGGCATACCTCCATAGAATGGCGCATGAACCAGCAAACCATTGCATGACAGTCAGCTTCAGGCAGTTTTTTTGTCTGAAGTTGGCAAGTGTTCAACCTCTGCTGCAGGCCAGCACTGTGCCTCCGCGAAAGATGAGGTGAAAAGCAGCGCTGCTGATAGCAAACATGGCGGCACCACCCGCATGAGCGCTGTTCTGTCTGCGCTCAGCACAGCATTGGCAGATGGAACCATACAGGGAGAGGATGGTGTCATTCCTGTGCACCGCTGCCTGCGCCGTGTGAGGGTACGCATGCCCACAGCACCTGTCTGTCTTTCGAAAGCTTTCTGGCGGGTCTGCTTGGTCTATGGGGTAAAGATCTACCTGATGCAGTTGCTGCCCTACACTGTGACGTTTCTCCCTGTGGACACTAGGTATCATACCACATCACCACATGACTAAGTAAGCATGCGTCCGTACATGGTAGACATGAGCAAGCCGCGCACATGAAGTGTTACGATTGGTGAATCTACTATATCAGTGACATCATCGCTCCTGGCGGTAGAATACGAGCACAGCCTGATCGGGCGCTTTTGGTATTAGCACAGAACCTAACATGATGTGCAGGTTCCATTCAGACACTCTGCAGATGCAGCCACACTAATGGTCTTGAAACCACACAATTGGTCTTGAAACAGAGTTTGCTTGGGCAATACGCCATGCTGGCTGCAGATGTTCCCGACATGAAACACAAAGCCCTGTTGCACCCTGTTTAGACATAGGTGCTCATGCTGAGAGTGTCCTCTGTGTGAGAAGGTAGAAGCGCTATGAAAGGTTCCTGCTATCTCTGTAGTTTTCTTCTTCTCAGTTGCCGAAAGGATTGCGAATGATAACAACCACAAATTCCAACTTTCAAAATCGATTGTTCGCCATCCAAGTTACTGGAGTAGCGCAACACCACATCTTGCTGCAGTGTTGTGTGAACGAACTGACCCTCCTGAGCTGTTGTCTTTGTAGTGGCAGGGCTGCCATTCCCCTTCCGAATGGTGCATGTGAGACCAAAATGCATGGAGAGCATGTATGCAGACGAACAAGCTGATCCATTCGTCAGCTCTAGAGTCCGTTGGGATGACTCTCCGGGCAGAGGACGGGGTTTTCTCGCCAGTACCAGGCAGCACCCGAAACATGCCGAAAACACCTTCACGACTCGGTGCCGATTCTGTGCTCACCACTTTCTCAACCTACAACGATGACTACCCCTCGACACCCATGACGCCCACCCACGAGCTATCCAAGTCGACGCCCTTTTCATCGGCGTCTGAAGTTTCTCTTCCAGACTTCCTGACATCCGGAGCACTCCATGACATGCTCTCAACATCTTCCAGTGCAAGTGCACCACTCCCAAACCTGCATAGTACTGGTGGAAGGAAGATTACGTTATCTGCCTTCTCTCTATTACGTCATCCGTGGAGCAGCAGTACAGGGCAGCGTCGGCAGAGGCAGAAAGGCAGTGGAATGCATGCTCGGCTGCAATCAGGCGCTATGGAGGGTGCCACCACGCCATTGCAGGCACGAGCCACCTTCACTCCGAGCACATATAAATCTTACGCCATTATGCCATGCGCATAGTGCAGTTGCTGCGGCTCAGTTCTGCACAAATCGCACCACCTCTAGGTTGCCAGATACTGAGACACAGCATCATTACTCAGGTTGATTACAAAGTACAAAGCTTGGCAGCTGATGATATTCCGCTGTATGTTTGATGCAGCACACATACTGCACACATACTGCATACCCAACAGGAAGCCTCTGTATGTGCAAGCGGAATGCCGAAGAAGTCATTCATCGATTAGGTCATTCATCGTTAAGTTTTAAGTCTTTCATCGGTAAGTTCGGGTGCATTTGCAGGGAATTCAAGAGGAGGGGGAGCTGCCCTCGTACACCACCCACGGCAACCCGTTCTTCCAACATGGCTCAAGCTGCTCCCCACGGTCAGCAGCGCGGTCATCAGCCACGTTGACCCCAACGACTGCAGCGCTCCGGCGCATGTCCTTTGAGCCTGCAGGGTTTGCAGCTGGAAGGTCCCTAGCACCTGGCATAGTGTCCACATCAGGGTCTGGTGCCATGCAGAGCTCCTCCCCAACAACCCCCACTTCTTACCCAGGCAGATACCAACCTTCACAAGTCAGTGACACTCATGCAGTTCATCCGAAGGTTGCAGGGCTCAGGCCGCCCAGTGCGAGCACGAGTGTTTCCGACTCCCGCAGCACACCGCCGTATGCAAAGTTGTCCCGTCGTGGCGGCCAAGAATCTTCCATTACGGGGCGAGTGGCCAAGGGTGCCACAGCGTGGCTGTTGAGCTGTTCTCAGTGTGTGAAACCCAACCGTGCTGTGCACTCCCCGCGGTTGCGGGATTCCTCGATGCATGATCCGCATGCATTTGCGGACATTGCATCCAAAGCGCACAGCAGCTTCGGAGCCAAGCATGTGTGCAGTGCGTCGCAAATGCATGGGCAAGCGCACAGAGTGACGCAGTGTGAATCACAGGCCTTTGAAGCATCAGGGGCAGAGGATGACGAAGCCCCCCTGCTGCGGGGGGGCGCCAGCGAACCCTCCCAGCACAGCATGAAATCAATGGGGAAACGCTCTGGCAGTGGGGGTGTTCTACCTTGGACGTGGCAGCGGCAGCAGGGCAGTGTGGTTACAGGTGTGCAGCAGCGAAGCAGAGCAAGGTAGTCAATACGCAGACGCCCAGCGCTGCTGGCATCCTCGCAGTACTGGCGTGAAAGCACGTGTCGGACGTACACAGTACTGGCGTGAAAAGGTAATAATAATACGGTATGCGGGTCTTGGGGAGGCATTGTGCACGAATGCATGCATGCAGGAGACTGGCCGTTTCAAGCAAGGTCTGTGGTACAGCATAGGGCGCCACATAGAATGCAAGTGACAGATAGCCGCTTAGAATGTCGCTGATTTTTTTTATGTGACTCTCACGGACGCTACTGTCTCCTGTATTCGTTTTGCATTGGTTTTGCATCATCGACTGTGAGTGGGCCGAGGGGGGGAGTGCATGGTTGAGGCGCACATGGTGGCTGCCAGCACAGCCGATGTGTAGTGCTATGGGCGCAGGCTTTTCGCCTGAAGTCTTTGGAGTCACAGGGCCTCTCAACGAGCAGTGCACTCCTCTCTTTCTCTTCGGGGTTGCCGTGATCCTTGCTGGTTTTATGTTATCTGCCCATGTCGCTGTGTTTCAAACATACCAGTCACAAGCCTCTGTGCACGTCAGTCTGCACATGCATCCAAAAGCTTTGTCAAAGTGCTGGACCCAGGCCTGGCCAGGGGTATGAGGCACGCGTTGTATTCTCCTAGACTTTGGTAGAGCAGCAACCGGCAGCGGTGGATGTGCCAGGCCTGGGGTCGAACCTTGAGCATTTTTGTACGGAAACACTGCATTTTCTGGCCTGATAAGCTTAGGCAGCGCAAAGAGCATCTGTACGTTTATACTCATCCTGAAACAAGACGGAATCGCTGTACCGACGGAGCACGATCACCAGCACTCTTCTTTTGAAGCGTCGTCATATGCATCGTCACTGCAAATTTGATGACGAGGATTCGGCGAGGAAACGCGACTTTGTTCACGACACCGGACTATCGTACGGTCGACTTTCCATCCCGACAAACGAATTTGTGGCCTTGCATGTCGCGACAATGATCATGAACGGGCACCCAACTGTTTTACAGTGTACACGCTATTGTCCTGAGGTATTTGACGACCATCACTCACTCGCGAAGCACAACTTCTCAGGACCTCCTGCATCAGGTACGCATCTCCTGTACGCAAGCTTGCCTCTCCTCATACTGGCTGCATGTGAGTACATGATGACTGTGTAGCGTTGAAGCTAGCTCTTGTGCGCTAGTAAACGCAGGCGCATCGAAACAGGCAGAACGCTGAGACCAAGCGCTCAAACTCCCGCTATTCTGCCCTGCTGAGTTTGGAAGCCAGAAATAGCAAACATCGACATTTTTGCTATAAGTTGATGTGTGTACATGTGGTTTGTGATTCTAGTGACTTGTGGTGAAATAGTTGAGCAGGCAGCAAGCAGACGACGTTCAAACTGCGTCGCAGCTATCACCTGGCGCAATCAGCTTTCATATACGATAAATAACGAAGGATGTGAGAATTTGCTCTCTTGTATCTGCAAGGGAGCGGTGAATTAGGCACATGGGAAGCGTTGGGTTAGACACATGCACGAACTGATTGACATTTCCAGGCTCAAACAGACGCCGTGTCGGACTGAAACAGTATTTTTTCAATACTTGATAGCATTGTGAGATCCTGAAGTGAAGTGCTGATGATTCTGTTGCCGAGTACAGTCACTCGACTTCGGCTGGACACCTCACTGTCAGCACAGCTGACCACCGAAAGAGCACCTAGCCTATGTCCAAGTGTCTGTAAGCATTTGCGTACGCCTGTGGTCTACCGCATTCGTGATCCGAGGGGTGTCCACGCTATGGCGCGCTAGCTAGAGGCTGAGCCAGGAGTGACGATGGTGCACGATTGGTTGCTCGTGACGAACACGCGTGTGCATGCAACAGCACAAGCACGCCTGACGGCCACATTCCTCTGTTTTGTCGGAGCCTGTCCTGGTATTCTTGTTGTCGCGTCGTATGGTTGCTGCAAGCAGCTCTTCCACACTGGAGCACGACAGAAATTCCGTAATGACCCAAAACATCGCGAGCACCAAACTTCTTTGTTTCAAGGTCTGGGCAGAGCCAGGCACGATTATGCATTTGGATCCGCTTTTGGTATCAAAAAGCAGCGTGGATCTGACACGCTGCAGAGTTCAAGGAGCAGTCCTCATGAGCCCTCGCCAACCTCACTTGGCGGACCCCTAGTCACAAGTTTGCAGATACCTGTCAGAGATACGCCGTTGGTAGCTATTCAAAGGACAGTAGAACTAGCAATTGAGGGATTCAGCTATTCAAAGGGGCACATGTGCAATACCGGGGTGATAAGCGTAATGCGTGTTGTGTTGCTGCTTTGCTTTTCCTGTGCACAGCACACTGACCAACCGGTGCCGACAGAACACTGCACCCGGAAAGCCACCTTCATGAAATTGTATACAGGCACGCTCACTGCGCCCCTGCGCTTCACAGGAATGCAGCATGGTTAGAACTTTCAGATTGCACGGCATGTATAGAAGCGCCAACTGCAAAAGCATTCAGAGATCCTTGCCTTACACAGCACAAAACACCTGACTGATGTTAACAGTTTCATGCAGGACTCTTTGTGGACTCTAAGTACAGCTTTGCTCCGTACAAAACATCACAATGGCTGACGCAGGACCATCTGACGGGAAGACGATCACTCCAGAGGCGGTTATAGCTGATGCAGAGCAGATCATCGAGAGCGGCACAGCTAAAATCCAGAAATGGATTAAGGACAGCTCCAAGACTGCAGGAGACTGGCTGAAGGAGAACAAGGCGGCTGTGGGAGCCGTGAGTGCGCTTGCAGTTGTTGGTGTTGCTGTGATGGCTGCTCTCGCCAAGAACAAGAACTGAGGATTCTCTGTTCGAGCCGCCTAGGAGCGTATCCGCATCTGATCAGTACAACAACCTGTAACACAGGTTGTGAGGAGGTATGGTGCCGGGTAGTGTTCAGGCCAGGCGGGGCACAGTGCACGGTGATGGTGTGGTCGCAGGTTCAGTTTTGGTGGCTACATGACACAATGGTGGGTGTTGTGGCGATGCTGGCACAGGATTGAGGTGCATGATATACATGGTCATATAAGCAGATGGTGTGATTGTATTGTTCGCTGCAGCCGGGGCTGTGCGGTTGCATCTGGCAGTGGCATGTTTCGGCGCATGGTCTGTCCAAGGTACAGAAGTTTGTGTTGCCACCTGGTGCACAACTTTATGTGCACTTTTTCGAGCTACTGAGCTGGTGCATGTTTTTACGCGTTCTCCTCGTGGAAAGTTGAGTGCAGCACCAACCTGCTGTTTGGTTCTAATTATCGAGACTGCCTGGAAAGCACTGAGCGATCTGCTTGCATGCGAGGCATGGGTTTGCTCCTCTCTTCTGCTGCATGCCGTACCTTTCATGGACGTTCTCATACAAAACATCATCACTGGCTCACCCATGCCGAGCCTGTGTGAAAAAACACGCTTAACTCCATAGCATGGCTCATGTACCAGAGCGTGTGCATGCAAGGTGCACCTGTTGACACTGTGGGAACAGGATGTGAAGGTTCCATTCCCTTTACATCCTGACTTGTTTGCCACCATAGATTTGTTTTTCCATCATGTGGACATGTGTGGTGTACGCTCTGGACTTGTTTTGGCATCATAGACACGCCTGGGCGTCCTATCATTGAGGAATCCTGCATGAAGAACCTAAACACCCCAGATTATGTGCAACGCACTGGCTCTGAAGACTGCTGAAACTTCAACTTGCCTGGAAGCACGGTAAGTACTGAAAGTGCAATGTTTGGGCACATACATCGTCTGCCTAAGGGAGCAACAGGCACTATTCTGAAACAGTTCGCATCTCCCCCTGATGTCTATCTTGCGCACATTGTACACAACAGAGTCCGTTGTGACGCTCCCTGGGTGCTGGCAGAGTTTGTGTACTGGGAATTTGTCTTTGGTTGGACAGACAGCTGAATCACACGGCAAGGGAATGCATACAAACCAGGCACAATCAAATACTAGTACTTAGTATTCTGATAAACTGTGCATGATCAGCTATTGCTTCGAATGTAGATCTTGGAACAGTTCTACGCTAGCCTCCAACGACACACAATAACACTCGTCCTTTTTGTTCAGCATTGCGTTCACCTCGGTCTGGATGCATTCATAACCATCAATATTCATGTCTTGGACAAACTTTAACAGGCGAACACGCATACCAGTCTGGTGAAGGGCTATGGAACGGCCACCACGAAGGCGACAAGCCTGGAAGGAATTCATACGTAGGCGTCATATCAAACTTTTCGAAGCCACACGGAACATTTCGTAGTGTCTTGTACTTCAACGACTTGTGTATACACTTTATTGAGGATCCATGAAATAGGCGTACAGGCAAAGCGAATTTGGTGAATATTGAATAAGCTCTCCGTGCACGCTCGAGCGATGTCCCAAGGAGAAACCGGCAATGGCAACACATTCCTAGCATACATGCAGATTTTCGGTGAGCTTGGTGCTGCGTATCATGATATATCACATGGGAAACCTGCACGTGGTGTCCTGATGTTGCTAAATTTTGCCCCCTTCTGTTTTAGCCGGTATCCGGTATCCCGGATATCTCAGCTATGAGGATAGAACCACCGTTACCTGACCCATGGACGCACGTTCAATATTTGCACCTGAACTCTGGATGCCGCGAGAGAATTGTGCACGGTCTTTTAGCATGTTGCACGAGGCGATCGGCGTGGTGCACAGCTCATCGTTGGCACCTGCCCTTGTAAACGCGTTGTAACGAGTCCAGCTCGTTGAGACAATTGCGTCGTAAATCATTAGTTCGGTGTCTTCACGACTGATGGTGAAGCAGTAGTATGTGGTTGCGATTTGTGTTCTGGAGGTCACCGGCCGCTATTCATGCTCTGAACGTTACCAGTACGTAAGCAAGCAGAGCCAGGGCAAAGCACGATTTTCGGCGGCGTTTTTGTAAACGATGAATTCAAAAGAGCGTAGCGAGGCGGGGACCGATGTGGATCCGAACCTCGTCAAGAGCGCTGATCCGCTAGAGTTCAAGCGCGCGAGGCAAAGAGGATATCAAGCAACCTACAGACAGCGCCTCAAGGTACGAGTAGTTCACAATTTTGATGGTTTGGATACAGCTGCGTTCTTTTACACATAGTGTGACTGCAGTAGCAACGGCAAGCAGCGTACAGCAAACTCCGCAGACTGATATTACAGCGGTGCCATGCCTAAAGGGGATGCAATATTTCAAAAGTACCGACATGTGGTGATGTGTTTATGTTTGTTGTTGGCCGCATGCACCCAGTGATTGATGTGGAGAGACCTTACCAATGGCAGGCTACAAGATCAACACACAGCATATTTTGCAATCCATCATCATTATCGAACAGTTTGTGACATTTTGGCTGGGCCTGGGACCACAAGGAGGATTATACAAATACTCTCCCTAAGCTCACTGGTTGTGTCAACTTCTACCTCAAACCTAAAGGGTATGCTTGTACAAAGTACACATTTCTTTCTGTCTAAACTACCAAAGTAGTACTGCAACGGCACACTAGTGAAGGCATGTTCTGATGCCAAGACCTGCACCACCGCCCGAACACACACATGCGTCCAGAAAAATCAAATACCGAGGTGAGCTCGCAGTGCAGAAGGAGATTGATGATCTCAGCACTCGCAAAGTAGAGGCATCCCAGATGCTCGCAGAAGCCCACAGCAAGTTGTGGAACCTGCAGAACACCAAGAAGCAACTGCAAGACCGGCTAAGCTCAATCAACGCTCGCCAAAAGATTTCAAAAGCAGCCTCCATGTCTACAAAAGTTACTTCAGACTGTGCTGAACTCCCAAGTCGTTCTGAGCCCCGTGCACAGTCATATATCCACCAACCCTCTGATTTTCTTCTCAGAGACAGCCGTGATGACGCAGACTCGTCTGCTGACACTCGTTACCGCGCACAACGCTACCAGTTGTTTGGTCGTGGAAATTACCGCCCCAGGCACGTTCCTGTTTTCGTACCAGCTTGAACTCTTTGCAATCGGGCCATCTCTTTCCGTAAACTACTTCAGGAAACATGCGATATCGTTTGAGTTGCACGATATCGTTTGAGTTGCACGAGATGCTGCAAGGTGCATTGCAAACTAGAAGTAAGGTGGATATGATGCAGTTACATCTGGAGAGCGCAAGAAGTAGACCCAGTCAAGGCCACATCTGCAGAAGCCATAAGAGCTCCAGTATCGTTTGCTCTCGTCGCAGCGTGCGACCCACATAATGCACAAAGCAGTGCAGCAGACAAAGATGCCATAGACCACAGATGGTTCCAACCCGCTCTTGCAGCGTACATGCACGACACGGCCTCACAGCTTCATTGCAGGGTATCACACGTGCACTGGGTGGTGCAGTCCCCTTATGCGCTAGCATCAGGCGAATCATTGTCAATTGTGGGGCCCACTCACAGTTTCTCTTCATCCTTGGCTCTCGCCATGGTTCACTCCCTGAGTGTGGTCGATTGCTTGATGTTGGACGCCAAACATGAGTTCCTGGAGGTGTCTACTGGTGCGAACTGCTCTGATGGGCAACCGCGAGCCACAAATTCGCTACTGGAGCAGTTAGCGAGGGAGGCGCATGAGGCTGTGTGCCCTGCAGACATCGATGCACCACCCGGTGCGGAAATTCTGAAGCAATTGACTATTCAAACGGGTATAAACGGAATGTGTACTCTGGCCGAAGCTGTCGAGCTTGTGCGTGGCAGCTTGCACCAGCACCAGACTTCGCTGCCGACAGACATCTGGAAGGCAGCATGCATGCGAATTTTGAAGTGGCTACAGGGGTCAATCACGGCGATGCAGAAAGCGATACCCGATCCGGAGACATTGCTTACCCAGCAGCTGCAAGTAGAGCATAGACGTGGAGAAGTGCAGGGGTGTCTACAGGAGCCGCCACTGTCAGCAATGCCTGCGGCAATTCCGATTATGATGCGTGCCGTACAGCACGAAGTGCTTGCAGCCATGCGCGAGGGCCCTAGCAAGGTGCTCGCCAGTTGTTCTTGTTCTGCGAGTGTGGTTTATGCAGTCTCTGCCCTTGAACAGTCGATTTGTTGCTTCAGTTCGTTGCTTGTGTTGCTTTGATTTTTGCAGGCAAAGCACGCACATTTACTACCTGCTTTGCCAGCACAGGGGATGTGCTGCTGTAGCGACAGGACACCTCAGACACATCCAAAGATTGAGAGAGAGTGTGTGTGTGACCAATTCAGAAAATTAAGAGGATTGTTTGACCGTCAGGGCTGCTCACACCCATCAGGCCTGCTCAGAGCACCGTCTTCCGCCCACCGTTGGTGCAAGTTAGGTGGCACTATATGCACAAGCAGCTCCACACGCCATCAACAACACGGTTATCGCTTCTGGGGATTATCCGCGGAGCCCAGTGCACTGACCAGTGGCCTGTATTTGCTACAAGCCAACATGGCAGTCAAGACGGGAAGCCAGCGACCTCGTGGGAAGCCAGAGGCTACTCGTGTGACTGAGCAGAAGCATGTCAGTACAGTGCAGTCACGATAACTCGTACCACGTTTACTCGTACTCGTCCTAACTCGCACGAGAACTTGCTGCACAAAACAGCAAGTTCAAGTCAAAATGCGATGCGTTAACTCATTCTCGTCCTAACCCGACCGATTTTTTGGTGTACTGCCCAGCACGTCTTCAGGGTTCCCTGTGCCGGCCATATCCACAGTGACGTTACCACTTTATGCATGCAGAGTAGCATTGTGCGGGCCAAGGGAGCACTGCAGATACGGTACCTCATGCTGGAGCTGTTCGGGTTCTATGATCTTGTGCGATCGATTACGTACTTCAACAATCCAAGGCTTTCGTGCCAACTAATAGCCAAGTGCTACGGTGATGGTAGGCCCAGAAGAACCAGCGTGCGCACCCCCTCAGCCATCCTTCAGATATAGACTGTCTGTAAATGGGCTCAACCTGTGTATTGTCTGCGACTTCTGTTCCGTACTCGTTTTCTTGTCATGCACGCACTTCACGTGTAACGCCCCTCCTCCCCCCCCCCCCCCCTGAGCGCATATATTATCTTCATATGCGCTAAAAGCTGCATAGATGCACGCAAGCAGATATTTTATATTTACAAGACGTTGTCTGTGTGATTTCAGTCACGGTTCGGAATGTCAGGTGCTTCACAAGATTGTGTTGGCGTTCAAGGTGATCAAGCGATCACCTTGAAGCACTGCTCCTTGAGCACCTAGATCGACCCATATAAGATGCTTACGTGTACATGCAGGATGCACGGATGGCACTGAAAGTCATCAAAGATATGAACATGTCAGGGAACCAGCTGTCGGAGAATGCAAAGCGGTGGCAGACATGGAGACGCCGACGCCACAGTCTCGCTACAAAGCTCACGGCTGCAGCCGAGGCCCTTTCACAGTCCCTGACCTGGCCTGAGGATGTCCAGAAAGTGTTGCACTGTGCTGGAAAGCATCTTCTAGATCCGGCTGTCACCGTGCACACGTCCCCGCAGCAACCAAGGATTCAACCGCAGAAACTCCAGCCCCAGCACCCCCCTGCAGCGCATTGTGGCGTGCAGAGCAACTCATTCGAAAGCATACTTGCGGCAGTATCGTCCAGACCTAAAGTGGGGCTTGAGGCTCAGTCTGCCTTGCACCCTGAGGATGAGGATGATACCGAAAGCACAGGCAGCAGCTCCAAGGACAGTACACAGTGGATCTGCAAAATGTACATCGATTCCGGCGCCCCTCCTGCTGTGGCCACAGCTGATGATCCTTCTGCAGCGGTTCTGCAGAAACAGGGCAACGGTACCCGAGGAGCATGCATATTGCATGTCCCTGGGGCTGTGCCCAGCGGCAGAAACAATACCACTTTCGATCGCAGTGAGAGCGAAGAATTGCATGTGGGGCATGCACAGGTAATGCGTGAAGACACCGAGGAGCCTGCCGCGCTCACCAACAACGAGCCTTCAAAGAATGTATTGTTGCTGCACATGGTCGAGGAGGCCAGCTCACGCTTCCGAGGAGCAGGCGCTGACGTAGATTGCGCAGAGGAGGTCAGTGGAGGCATGCACAGCGTGGAGCCCCAGCCGGTGGGCATGCATGAATCTCATGCAGCTCAGCCTGTAAGCACAAACGCGGGGCAGAGCGCAGAGCACACTCACAGCTGCCCGTGCACAGACAAGCTTTCAGAGGGGGCTTGTCATGTGTCTTCTACTGTCGTGTGTGGGAGGCAGCAGAGGCCCCTGCTGGGTGAATGTGGGGCGCACATACGTGACGTGGAGTGTGCAGTGTCTGGGCTGTTAGGTTTTGTGCACAGCGATGTGCTGCTCATCATCGAGAGCACGTTCACCATGTTTGGGATGACTGCGGTGCGTGCCCAAGTTGCTCTGCTATTGCCTTGGAACAGCGTTGTTCAGGCTGCAGTCCTTCAGTGTGTTTAGTAATGGGTGTCAGCAAACTGAGTATCTTGCCTGTTGCTTCCAGACTGGAGGTGTTCAAATTCTGGTTCCATGCCTCATTAAGTTGGTGATGCAAACCGTAAAGGTAGCGAATAGGCATGAACCCAAATAGCCAAAAGCAACCAACATCAAGTATCTACCACTTCACTCGAACGCACAACGGCGCATCACGAAACAGGTGTCATGCAGTATATTCCATATTACGGCCAAAATGGCGGCTGTAAAGATCCGCCTTCTGTGGAGTGCATGCGCCTTGTAACACATACTGGCGTGCTGTCAGCTTGCTAGCACGTCTTCTGGCATGTATAGTCATGTTCGGTCTGCTGGTGTTCTGCAATATTTTCGCCACGCCTAAGGAACTGTGGTGAAAATGGTATGAGAGCAAACATCGCAGGTACTCGTGAAGTATTGGCCCCTGATCATGTCAGAGAGACTGAAAACCTCATGGGCCCCATGTGTGTGTGTGTCACCAGTGGCGAAATCATTTGTCAACAGGACATCAAGTTTCGAGTTTCCTCACAGATTGGACATTGATTGAACAATACCGACATAAGCGATGTCATGCGTGATCATTGCACATCAGGGCTGACGTATTTTTGAAGAGTAACTCACATCCAATGCTTGCAACTACTAAGAACACTGAGTTGTGCACAGATGTTTCGTAATTGCATGAATGATCCATGATGGTTTTATTTGGGGTGTCCCTTTTCAACAGTATACTGCCTCGGTTTAGTGCCTGGTGACAGAATGTCATGATTGCTGGGAAAGACTTTCGTGATGGTGCTGTTGTACCATTCGAGTGAAGTGATGGATATTTTGTGTTGCTCTTGGCTGTTTGGGTTCATGTCTATGCACTACCTTTCCGATTTATAAGAGATCTGCCTGGTGATGCGTGCTTTTCCTATGTTGCAATTGTACGGATTGGATTGCAACAGTTCTGCCTGGAAAACCACAACACTGCTTCAGAAAGCTGTGATTTGACAGAGGCCCAAAACTAATGCGTGTGTGTTTTCTTTCAGGTGCAGCATACGCGGAAAGTTTATTCATATATACAAGGAGCTCCGAAGTTTGATATTTTGAAGTTGCAGGAGGTGGCTGCGCACGAGCAGCGTTGGAAAGACGTCTTTGCCCCATTGCAAATTCTGGGAGAGCCCCTGATGTCACCGTGGGATGAGGATGCTTTTCCGTAGATAAGAATGTTTTGAATACTATTGAGCTAGCTGGATCATTCGATCCACGCTCTTGTTGCTTGCTCCAATTTGCGATTGAGGTGAGTGTCTGCGGGTTTGCTATAGTTCGGTTGACTGCTTTCTGTCACATCTCCGTTTTTT
This sequence comes from Ulvella scutata, assembly GCA_032359135.1. Classification (NCBI taxonomy): domain Eukaryota; kingdom Viridiplantae; phylum Chlorophyta; class Ulvophyceae; order Ulvales; family Ulvellaceae; genus Ulvella; species Ulvella scutata. The sequence continues at coordinate 46,748 of JAUMHD010011538.1, forward strand.
TCTTTTTAGGCCTCAACAGAATCTCCAAGATCAAGATCAGTCGTCGTCTGAAAGTTTGTGCCTCGGAAAAGCCAGAGGGCCAAGTGGAAATGTTGCGCAGGCCTGCCACTGCAGACAGTTTCTGGAAAACGTATCCAAGTACTGTAATACCATGCCGAGTGTGTTTACACCGCCAGGGGCGCGGCTCACAAGCGCGAAAGGTGCAGCATATAGAGCATCTGAAGCCAGCCAACAACGACAGCAACGCAACCAGGAACCATGGAACCTCTGCCACAAAGAAGAAAACACACCAAGGCCAGAACAAAGCAAACAGCCAGCTACAGAGACAGCGCCAAACCTTACACACAACACACGTCAGCAGCACAACGGGGAAATAATACTGCGCAGAACGCATGGCCCAACACCGCCGGCGAGGACCACCAGGAGGGATCACAACAGGAGGGCACCGGGCGGTCGCGAGCTGGCCGCAGGAGGGGACAGGGGCCACGGACATGGAGCCAAGAGCGTGGGAGGGGGTGCTGGAGGAAACATGCGGAGTGTGTTTGTGTTTTCCGAATCACGTCTGTACAAATCTCTGTGTAAAGTTACAGGCATAACTCCATAGAATGGCTCATGTACCAGCAAATCAGTGCATGACAACTTAGCTCGACCTCTGTACAAATTGTGAAATTTCAGCGATGGTGGAGCGGTACTCGAGCACAAAGTGCACCGGCGTAGAGCATCCAAAAACCAAGCAACAATGCAGAGACCACAACTAGCAACCACACAACACGTCCCACGAAGTACACAAAGCCAGGACAAGTGTAAAAGCATGTGACCGCATATCATGCGCCAACCCTCAACTGGAAGCTTGCAAGTCGCTCTGATAACTGGAGCATGAGCACTCTGTGCGTACATCGACAGTGGCAAGGCTCACAAGCACAAAGAGAGCACCGGTGTCTGAGATCATCTGAATCTCAGCATAAGTACCGAGGTGCAACCTACATTTATACGTGCGCAGACTAGGGGCACAAGCATTTCACATGTAAAGATCTGTTCACTAGATCTGTTCACTACCTTTTCGGTTTGTAAAGTTTAGATTGGTCACGAAGAGTTCAGCCAGATTTTTCATCTGCTTGCATGGTTCATAGGGGCCTGTGCCCATGTCGTCGCATGGGGGGAAACCTGCAGCAGGGCTATGTCTCTGTCACCTGCATCGCACGGGCATGAAGCCCCACATGTGCACACCTCCAGGAACAGATCCACATCTTTTTTGAGGACCTTCCAGAAGCTATTGCTTGCAAGCACCTATGTACATCAGATCGTGAAAACCTGAGAAATCAATGGCAGCATCCAGTGTGCTTGCCTTCGATTGCTAGGAAACCAGCAACTGAATACATAGACAAAGGCGCCGGAAAGCGAAGCGCAAATGAACTTACAGCAACCTATAGCAATATATGTTGAGCTGAAACCAGCATGTTTGTTCAATTGAAACATACATACTGGTGTTTTGACTGAAATACGACTCATAAACCCGTTCATGCCGCCATGCTGCAACAGAAGACACGCACCGGACAAGGTTCCACAGCACGAGCGACCATGTACATTCTCCTCCTTACCTGGCTGTATTCAGATCACTGCAGCAAGCTGTTACATCACTGCACAGTCATTGTTCAGGAATGCTAGGTTTAGGAAAGCTGCAAGGCACATGAATCATTCTGGATGTTCGCTGCAGGGGTCTCCTTGAATGCTCAAGCATGCGTCCCTTTCATCTGGTGCACGCTTGCCTTGGCACCGGAACAGTGTAGTGCACTTTACTGTTCCTGTACGAAGTCTATGCTGAGCACCAACACAGATTGTGGTGCAGAACACATGCTGCCCCGCACATCTAGCTCCTGCATACATGTACAACTGCTGGTTTAAGGGGTGTTGGTGTCTTGGGGGCAAAATATTGCCTGGCGAATCGCATCGCTGCTGGTGTGTGCAGGAGAATTGTACTGGTGCCAAAGTTGTGAGCAAGGATCACCCACGTTCGTAACACTGCACACATACATATCGTATAACACGTTTCATGCACAGGTTCGGGTCAGGTGAACTGCGAGTTCCTGATCTCTCTGATGCAGCATGTTTCATCCCTAACCAACAACAGTTCACGTGCAACTATACCATGGGCCTGCATACCGTACTGTTGACCTATACAGCCTGATACGGACACGAGCTTTCACTGTCTCGTACTCAAGCACCCAGCCTGTGCTTGCTGCCACATCAGGCTTCTTGTGAGGACTGAGGATGGCCAAGAACTTGCATGACCTGGCCAACGCACTGAGAGTGCACCATAGACGAGACTTGTCTTGTATTAAGTGCATAGCAAAGCTGCAGATGCAAAGATCGTAATCTAGCAGGTGCTCTGCAAGACAACCACCTGCCACGTCTTCAAAACTGAAGCTTGCTGCTGTCTTGCCAGTCCGTTCCTGGTACGCAGGGCCAGTGAAAGGGTCTGCTCCATCAATTTTCAGGCGTGCCGTGCACGTGGCTGGGCTGCTCGCTATGATTGCGGTGTGCCACGCTTTCACAGCAAGAGTGGCTTCGCCACTACCGCAAGCGAGGTCCAGCACCGACAAGCTGGCTCTGCAGCCCTCAAGCTGGGTAAACCTTGTCATTAACAAATTCACTGCTGCGACTATTTCAGCGTAGTGCACGTTGCGGTAATCGCGAGCATGGAGCTCATAGTACCTGCAGGAATTCCAACACTCAGGGATATTAACAGTTGATGCAGACCTGTGTCTATGAAGACCATACAGCAGGTTTGAAGAATGAGTACGGCTATGTCAAGCTGAAAGCGCTGCTAACCGCAGCGGAAGGGAGTAGGCTCGTACTTGTCCACTCCCAGGCGCTTGTACTCGTCGCTCATGGACGTGAAACCCGTCCTTTTCATCATAATCAGCAATTACTAGTTCTCTAGGAGTACTATGTATGCGCAGAGGCTACCCATGCATCACAATGGGGATGCAGGAAGAAGTGGAGCTCACAAGCAAAGGATATCCCGAAGTGGTGGGAACTGCGTACTTACAGCTGTGCACATCCATATGTGATTCTACCTCATTGTGCCGCAAACCTAAGTAGTGCTGCAGGCAAGCACCACTAAACAACGGAAAGCAGCAGTGACCCCGCTGTAGACGAGGAACGTACCCTCGTTTCCAGACATGCACATAAACAATACGCAATAATCAAGACACCACATTACCTCAATTCATCAGCAAGATACATCGCCGTGCCGCTGGTGGTCCACTGCTGAGTCAATGCACCAAGTGCATTCATGCTTCCATGTTGATTTACTCCCACTGGGGGCCAACTGCCACCTAGTCATACGGAAACATTTGACGTCCCGGTTTACGTATGGGATGCTATGCCTCTGCGTATGTTGATCCATATGTCAAGCCATGAACGGCTTGATACGTACGGCGTGTAGCCAGATTGCGAACGGAACCCAACGCAGTGCTCGTCGCTGGCTATGCTGCCATGTCTACATACTCATAAGAAACTACTTATGGTGTCCTCAGAGTGCACATATTTATAAAACGTGCTGGGCGTTAGGTGACAAAGGACGCTGTTCAACCATACAGCGGTGCCACAACGTTGGCGAGCAGTAGCATACATCAGTGTGACCAGCAATCACAATTATGTCAGCTAATTGTCTTGCCATCTCCGGAAGGGGGCAAATGGCTATCCATGCCTTCAGGAAGGGCCTGTTGGTCGCCGCACGGGACAGGCCTTACAAAACGACTTTCAGTCACAGGCGATGCTGTGAGGTACGGTTTTCAAACTATTCTTCTTCGTAGCTATGGTGTTTCCTGAATTCACATTGCTAGCCTTGCGTTATGCATTGGCAAGGCTCCTGCATGCCTCAAAGGGCCCATTGATCTCTCCAGGGGTGTGCGGACCTTTACCACCCTGAGCTGCCTCCGCTGCGCCCTATCATCCAGGCGTACAATGAGACACCGCAGTGACAGGTCAATGGCCCTAAAACATCACAGAATCGGTGCATCGCAGCGGATTGATGCATATGGCCTACTGGCAACGTGCCTCTTCGATGTGGTGTATGCACCTGAAATTGATACACACCACATGCTTCGATGCAGGCAAGGGCCCCGCACAGTCAGAGACGTGCCTCAAGAAGCAGCACCGTGGTTCATGCCTCTTCCGAGCAACCCAACTCCTCCCGCTTCTCACTTGAGCCAGTATGCGCCTGGCTCCTCTTTGCTGGTATGGTGCTCCTACTCGTGCCCCTGAATCCAGCTGCAGATTCCTCCTCGCGATTTCTTTTTTTCTTCCATGTTTGCATTCTTAGAGGCCTGCAAGATTGTGGGTTGTGCTCAGCAGCCTCTGCGTTGCATCAGGTAGCAAGGTGATGTGATCTTAAGCAAGCACGCTGCACGCCACCGTAGCCGAAACATCACTTAATATGCAAAAAAAAGTACTGTACAATGGGGAGGCCACAGAACATGTTGTTGTATCCTTGATTCGTTCTTTGCAAACTGCCACTGAAGTCCTGTTCACTGTGTCTTGGGCCTGCAAAAGACATGCCTAAACTGCTGTGTAGGATACCTGTACTACCTTCTCTTCAGTCCCTTCCCTCCAGGAGAGCCTGCAATCAATCCAGACACCGAGGCGCTTGCTGAAATTGCACACGAGTCCCTGAATCTCTTCTACCTGAACATCTGGTTGGACTCACTGAAGCTCTCCCCGATCCCCTCCATTGCAGAGCATCCAATGGCTGAGGCCATCTTCAACATCATCATAGCGTGGGGGACCATGCTGTTGCCTGCCATTCTTGCCGACCCCCGTTCTGAGAAGGTTCCTCAACGGTGAGATGCCCCTCCTTCAAACTCTCTTTTTTTGTGCTTCAGGTGAACCTTCAGTATATTTCTTTGCCTCAGGTGAAGCTTTATTAAGCTTCAGGTGAAGCTTCAGTAAGCTTCAGGTTGGTTTTTTGAAGGTAATGATTCGTTGGAAGGCTGCTTTGTAGGTGCAAGCTGCATGGGCCCGATGACTGCTTCATGTCACTGGGTGCTGTGTGTAATTACCACTGGCAGCTTGCTAGGGTACGCAAGGGATATGCTGGTGAACTTATCCAGCGAATCACAGAAAGTTTTCAATCTTTGTGCAAGCTTTAGTTCTTGTTGACAGATGGCAAGAACCCAGCTTACAAGGCAGCTCTTCCGGGATGTACTGAAGCTGTGCTAGTGTACCAGGTTGCTTGATCGGCTGTCCCATTACTGCAGAATATCTGTCTATTCCATAATATCATGCCTACAGAGTTAAAAAGTATCCGTCCGCCATGCATCACTCTGCGCTCTTTGGAAAGTGATTCATGGTGCACGGGCGATTCTTAAGACATGATGCAATAGTAAAGTTATAGTAAAGTAATAGTAATTGTAAAAAAAGTGCTGACTTGCAGCAGCTGAAACGAATAGCCCCGAATGAGAATGTGGACGGCTCTGCTGCAGGTCCCAACCTGGTGCATGTGTGCTGCAGGGTGCTGCAATGGTCACTGATTGTATCCATCTGGACGTTTGCGCTCATGCCGTACATGGCACAGAGGGCCACTGTGGACCCTACTCCTCTGGCTGGTGCTGTGCCTGGCAGTACCCCAGACTGGCAACGGGCACTGGGTGGGTTCTGTGTGTTCATTGGAGTTTTTTCCATCGGGTGGTTTGTGTTTGGCAGGCCCGAGTACGGCGACTGGGCAGAGAGATCAGCCTACTTCAGTACCAGGTTGGCGAGCCAGAGGGTTTTTGGGGGGTATTTGGTTGACTTGGGGATATACTGGTTGGCACAATGGTTACTGATGCGAGGTGCAGGGGCCTCCCAGACATATAGTGCTGTGCCATTCTTTGGTTTGGGGGCCTGGATAGTTACTGGGAGGCCTCAAGAGGAAATGAGTTGAATGTAGGAGGCACTGTGACGTTTGTCCGCTAGGACAAAAGCATCTGCAATCAGCCAGTGTTGGCATTCCAGCCCTGTTTTCATGATTCTGGGGAGGGGGAGGTGGCCGCTCATACACTCTGTTTGATGTACGGAAACTCCCAGGTCTCCCAAGTCTGTCACTCCCATCCCCTTTTTCTGTTGATCGCCTCATAATTCGTTTCTGTTGCTTGTGCTTCTGGTGTTGGGTTCATGCCTATTCACTACCTTTCCGGTTTGTAAGGGCGCGTCTGGTGTTGTGCATCATGGGTTTTGGCTGCGTATATATACAGTGCCTCAGTTGTGCTCTAGCTTGCGGTCATGGCATTGGGCTGTGTCATTACGATTGCCGTTTGGAGATCATAGCTGGAGAAGACTTCCGTGATGGTGCTGTTGTGGCGTTCTTGTGAACTGGTGGGATTTGGTGCAAGTTGCATCTTAATAGTGGGGTTGTTGCCTATGTGTGCACATCTACAGGGCTCGTAAGCACCAACGGTAGGGGGCTTTGCACCGTGGGCAGTTCACCTCACCGGTGGGTGGGGCCGTGGGATTCTGGAGAACCTTTTGATGGTTCTATAACCACAGGGGGGTTCCCAGGGGCCCTGTGCAATGCGTTTACGGTTTAAGATTAATTTTCCGGCAGGCCAGACAATTTCCGCCTTTTCAGGCATTTCTGACCGGAAATCGGAGGAAAAATCTGCAAACGGCGGAAATTGAGGTTCTGATGCAACATCTGACTCCTACAGCACCAAGGGAGCCCAAAGATGCCTTTTTCAGCCACATTAGGTGCTTAGTTGTGCTGCTCAACTATCCACCTGACACCACATGCATTTTAAGGCATAGCCCATTAGTGTGTGCCAACGGATACGCGAACAGACGGGCTCCCCTTTCCGTGCCTTGCGTCATTCAGGACCGTTCCTAAAGTATTTTGGGGGCTGTAACTCGATGCATGTCTTCAGGCACTTGGCACCTGTTCACTCCGAGCCATGCCGGGCAAACGGTTCAGTAAGGCAAACACCATTTTGATGTTGGTGTTTGCGTGACAGGCAACAAATATTTCCCCTGTCTGGGGTAGTAGGAAAACAAAACATCGACTAAAACGCTAAATGGCCCCTAACAGGCTGCAGCGACTCACTACATAAACAATGATGGTGATGTGTTGTGCCTGTATGTTTTTTTGGTACATTGCTGATACACATGCCTACTGAGGACCATCCGATTCACTTTGGACAGCTGCACGTGCGCCGAAATCTTGGGCGAATCCGTCGCCGCTGCATGTGATTACGTTAAACGCCTCAGAGCGATCCTGAAGAGATTTGTGGCTACGAATGCGTGTTACTACAGACGCAGTAAGGCATGCTGGCCATGATCATGAGTCGGTTCGTGACCGTTCGTATGTGTAACACGAGCGGCAAGGACTTGCTAGGTGCAGCTCATTTAGTGCACTTGTTGAAGACGCAAGGTTGCACCGGGAACACGGTCAAAAATTGGAGAGCATTCCCACTGTGTGAAGGTTGCGCTGCCCTGGGCTTTGAGGCAACGCCTGTCCGAAAGACAAAAGTCCAAAAAAGCAAACATAATGTGCGTGCAAAGAAAATTGCTCGACCTGCACCTGTATCACGAACTCCTCCTGGTGAGCACGGTTCCAGTGAGGGTGAATGAAAGGCGAGTTGTACAGAAAGGTTCGGCTGCATGGTCACATGTGAGGGTTCGCGTTGTGCGGTGCATGAGGCAGCATAGGATGATTTTGCAAGGGAGAATCGACTATGCATCTTGTGAATGTGAACATAATGTGGCCAATTGTGGTGCGGGGCTATACGTTTCCCTTCCATGAATACATGTACATACCTACTTGGTGCGCAGTAGGTGGTTGCCCCCACCCCACCCCTCCCCTCCCCTCCCCCCACTTTCAGACGATTTGCCAGGCATCCTGAGGTGGGTTTAGGGCTTCATGAACATCAGAACTTGTGCTAAGGTGCTCAAGAATACTTTTCGTCGACTTTTCCATTTTTTTAGGCAAAAAGAAGTTGATTTCCGCAATGCCATGTCACGCAAACACCAATCAAGACATGCAATTTATTACACCCGCAGCATCCGTCTCATAAGTTTCTTTGTCTGGGGCCAGGATGCGAGTCTGGTGCACGGAAAAAGTGACGCTGTAATCCGCTACGTGGCTGCAAATGCACTACCCGGTGTACTCTTTCTTTAAAATTCCGCATCTTTTGAATTTCGCTATAAATCGCATTGACATATATGTACAGGTCGTACCATATATATTCATCCAGGAGTCCTGGATGAATATGGGCCAGGACTCCTGGCCCAGGACCGAACTACGGACAACTCGATAACTGGTTCCTCGTGCCAGTTCGGCACAAAATGCAGACCTCATAGGTGACACAATTGTCGAGGTGACACTGAACTGATATCGTGCAAGGCCCCCTGAATGGCGAATGATAAGTATCAGCATGCCAGGTGTGAAACAGCGCGACTCGGTACATGTCATGATGCTATCACGCGATTTTGCAAGACTACATTCATGATCGTTCTGATGCACCTCAGCATTGCTGTTCTGTGAGCCCTCGCTCTCTGGAGACAGATGTCTGGTGGACGTCAATGCATGCATCGAGCTAACAGCGGTCCTTCATGAACTCAACAAGTTCCCCAACAGATACGTTCTCCTAATGAACGCTGCTCTTCTGATTTCCCTCCGCTTCGTGTTATCAGTTCTTTGGGTGCTACATGCTATAGTCACGCCTTGAACATTGCGTGGTTTGGCTGACGCTCCCTGAGTTTCAACACAAAACAGCGGCATATCTGGTCCTCTATATGTATCAAAGAGCCTCGTAAACCATTTCCCCCAACATATCCTCAGCTAAAGCGTACCTTTTGCTTCGGTTCGCACCTTCAACGACAAGACGTGTGCTTTCGAGCTCTTGGCACCACCGCGGAACGTCAGAGAACGGAACATCTGCTTTCGGTTGAGAAAGTACTCGCTGATGTATTTTGCGGACGCTTGAAGGTTCCTGTACAGTCCTTTTGGCAGCATTCCTTCATTCAAATTGACGTGTGTCGAGTCATGCCAGCGATCAGCATTTTCTGTTGCGAAATGGCCGGATCCGTAGGTAAACAAAGTACCTGTTGACAATACTTAGTGATTTCGCGCGCTCTCTGCCAGGATGGCTGGTGACCGAGACAGTGTCAAAGTGGTGCGAGTCTCCTGCTTGCGTCATACCGGTACCGTCAGTTATGTGTCAAGCATTGCTTTCGACTGTAAGCGGCAATGCCGGAGCGATTGCCAGGAGCATAGAATTCGACGTGTGTTTGCCTAATTAGATAAGATAATGGTTCTTTGTATTGCCGCATCCCTCACCATATGCACTTCATTTTGGTGCCTGTTTCTTAGAGGTGTGGTTTGCAGCCTCTACTGGGCAACCGTCGTCCTACTCTTCAAGCAGAACTGGGAAACTCGGATCATGGAACTTTCACCTCCGGAGCGCGTGTACATACTACCATGCCCGCTCAAGGCTTGTACCGGAGCAGTACAAGAGCGCTTGACGGTACCCGCTTGACGTCTACTGAGGAGGAAGTGAAGATGTACAAACAGGTAACAATTTGCAACTCCCGGCATGAAGGACTTCATCTGCCAACCTGAACAAAAACTGCATCACCACACTGATAAAACAGTAGCTACATCTACGGAATGCTCGATGCAGTATGCATCTAGGGGGGTAGGCACTGTGGCCCATGGGCCGTTCTGGTGTGCACGCGGGCAACTGGGGAGCCTTTTGAGGGTTCTGCGACCACAGTGGGACTCCCCAGGGCACGCAGGCCCCAGTGAATGGCCCGGTTTGATTTTTTGTTTCGATTATCGGTTCCTGAACACCAAAATGGCGATATATTATCGGTAGAATCGAAAACACCAAGAACCGCCGAAAAAAAGGTGCCAGTGGCTTCTACATCGCCATTTATGACTGGGTACGGTTACGGTTTGTTGATTTTCCTTCAAAATCACCACCATGTTGCACAAGCGCCACTGCACATCCTCCAAGGACCCTAACAAAGAATAGTTAGCCACAGATAGTATAAAAACGTGCAGGCGCTAAGAAAATATGAGTCAAAACTCGTAGAGAAACAAATTGTGCATAGGTGTCCACGAGGTCTTCCCCACAACGCCGGGCGGCTCTTCTTCGTCCAGGGGTTATAGCCCCCCACACCGGCTTCGTCACACATCCAAGCCTCGCTTCCACCTGCACAGGAACATCACACCCAGGAGACAGAAGTGCAACCAACAAACGTGTGCACAAGATAATACCTTTCAGCAAAAGTGCACGCACCGAAGCCTATGTTGATACATGGCCCGTCATGTAAGGCTAGGTCAATAGCTGGAATGGACACACATTGTGTCAGGAACCCATGCTACTAGTAATCAGTTCCGAGCACCTGTTTTGCACCGGAAATCGCGTTATAGAACAGTATCATTGATGCAGGCCCCAGATCCGGCTTCAGAACCACTTTTCCTGCCATTTTCGGTGTGATTTTCGATTATCGGTTCTAAAAGCCAATATCGCCGATAAATTATCAGTAAAATCTGGAGAAAAAAAACCTAAACCATTAACGGGGGGGCCTACGTGCCCTGGGGAGTCCCACTGTGGTCGCAGAACCTTCAAAAGGCTCCCCAGTTGCCCGCTTGCACACCAGAACGGCCCATGGGCAATAGTGCCTACCCCCCTATGCATCTACGGAGTGAAGAAAAACAGCAGGGAAAAACACTGTTGAAGCAATGTCTTGGTATGCATACAAGCGAGTGCATTCAACCCAGCTGACTTGTGTTGATACATGACTCGAACATTGCAACACAAATTTGAGTGAGGTAGTGGTGCTTGTACACATGTGATCATGCATGTGCGTGTGAACTCTGTCTATTCTAATTTTAGGCAATTTCCTGCGATATGTAGTCACATGTGTTGAAACGGTCGATTGGTTGCTGTAGTTTTGACGGAACATAAACATAAATGAATATCACTGCGAACATGTGCTGATCTTTGGTATGATGGGTTGACAAGCGTGACTCACCACAAGAGAATATCTGCAGCAACTGCGGCCCTTGCAATTGTCATAGTAGGGATGTAACTTGCACATATAGAGATCTCCATTGGTAATATGTCTTCAGACAAGGAGGAGGCCATGTATACATTCATGCACTGGTTGTACTGACATTGGTAGTGACAGTAATCGAGACGTGGAAGTGTTGCAGATGTACGCCACGCCCGAGATGCGCACGGTCAGTTTCATTGATCGCTTTCGCGAAGCTGCAAACGAGGCACGCCCTTCTGCAGACGGATCCTATGTCGTGCACCTGGAAGACACTCAATCTGGAAGAATGTCTGGAAGATCGAATGTACAATCAGAACAACCAGAAGAAGCAGAAGAAGCAGAGGAAGGCGGCGAAGACGACACCAACTCGACATCTAGTGCGTTGACATCCATCTGAACCTCGTCTTGCACACTGCAAAGTTCTTATTCACTTTTTTACGTTGTCAAAGTACCAATGATCTACACAACGTACTAGTTCAGAGTTTTCACGTGCATGCCAATTCATTACAATTCATGAGTATTCATTCGGATTCGCAAATGCAGGCCACGCGATCAAGCTTGTGACTTGAGCCGATTCAAATGATAAGTCCCATGCACAGTCCGAAAGACTTGTGCTCGTCCAGATTAGTTCTGCAGACAACCGAGACTCTTGCTTGGAAATTGATGCGTGTAGACGATGCGTCAAATGATTGTGGTAGCCGTCTTAGCGGTGCTGCTTTGAAGTCGCTGTCTTCTTCTTCAGATTGTCATATATTGCGATCTTCAGATATGGCACTCTCGTCAGAAGCCAGCGATCTGCGAAAACACTGTGTGGCCCATATGTAGGTCTATCAACAGAAGACGACGAAGATAGACCCAAAACGTTGAAGCGGTTTGTGTTCAAATGGAGAGGCAAGGTTCTTAAATTCCTGCGAAAGAGGGGGAAGAAATCCTGGCGCACGTTCCAAGTACGCAGCATTTAAAGGCACCCTTGCGCAGAGATGTGCATGTTCGTCCAAAGAGTCCTATGAGACTTGGCGGCTGAATGGGCCCAACCTCGTTGATCTTCAATCCACTGCCCACTCATCCAGAACATGCAAGGTCATGTACAAACATGCTTGCACTGGGGTGTCACCTCACTGTGGTCTGATTTACACAGGGGAATTCTAAGAGAGACTCTCGGTTTATGCAGATTTCCTTCACAGTTTTAGCAGCTCTTGCTGCCGCTTTCGTCGCCTATGAAGATGCAGAAACCTCCAAAGACATATTTGCAACATTCTTGGGCGTGCCGCTGCTCTCATGGCTTCTTCTTGCAGCCCTATTGTTCCCAGTTATTCGTCTTGGAGACTGGGTGGTAGACATCACTGTGCGCATAGTGGAAATTTTGGCAACAGCCGCGCAGCTGGATAATGTGCACTATGCCCTCATGGGTATGAGTACAGCTTTGAAGTACGCTCCTCCTTGATATTAACGAGTGTATATCCACTGGATTCAGTGTTGTTGCGAAGATGTATTTGGACCACGTTGGCAGATTATTTTCGAGTATGGTGTATTTTAAGAACACATTCCAGAAAACATTTTCCCTTTCCGATAGCCGCGAGGACATAGGTTTTCGAAAATATAGGTTTGCGTCATCCGCTGGGGGGATGCTGTATAAAAGATTCATGGGCTTTTATCCTCCCTTTCCATAGCCTGTGCAAGTCCTTGTGCCAACTGTGCCATGATCTCCTCACGGCCTCAACCGGTCAATCTATAAAGGATGTACATCCTTCATGTGAGATGGATCATCCTTCCCGTCACAAGTCAGTTTACCAGTAGTTCAGTCATTTAAAAGCAAAGATTTGCACGGGGATGGTGATTTTCTGAATCCTGGACATTCCATCCCCCGTGAAGGATGTGTTTTGGGAATCTGTACTCACGATATCCCTGTGGAGGATAAATAGTCAATCCTTAGCAAAAACACTGATCAGTCATGAGTAAAAAAGTTTGTGTTTGGTGCCTGTTGGTTTTTATAGTGACCAGTACTGGCAAGTCTTAGCACCAGGATGGCCACGAAAGCTTTGTGGAAGGTTCCGAACAACAGTATGTTCGACCCGCAGCGGTATATTTCAGGTCACAGTATACCGCAAAAAAATACCGCAGGTATACCGCAGAATTCCGCCTCTGGCGGATATACCCGTATATTGCGGTATATTGCTATACCGGTATGAATAGGCTCTACCGGTATATGCTAGCCCTAGTCATGACTGAAGTACACCTCCCAGTTATGAGCACGCCTATCTCATCAGTTGTCCCCGCGTAGAACTGAACCTCGTCCCTCGATGAGGCAACCTCGTCACCTGCATGTTCCCATTGCACCAACACTTGATCTCTTGTGCTACCGGACGACACAACAGCCGAACGATCACAAAGTCATGCTATCTGTACAAGGAACACTAGCGAACATGCTTCTAGTCTAGTATTAGATGACCAGTCAGGTTGTAAAAGTGGCCCATATGCCCCGTTTTTGCTGCTCACTCTGTACTGTATGATCTGCTTACACACATCATAACAGAACTGCTCTAGCCCGAAGATAATATTCGCACCCCAGCACAGAAGAGATCATGATTGCCTTGGCAGAGTGCGACACTGATCTCTCGCTGCACACGGACACATAAAACACCTTTGACATTGCCAGTGGTAGGGTCAGAGGTGGCAAGACAACGCCTGTGGTCCATGGCCTGCTTATATATTAGGTGAACATGTACAGGTTGGTTATGATTGCGGTCATGCAGAAGCTGGTTGTTCTGGTGGTTATGCGCGAGCACAGCATCAACTTGCCAAAAACTGCTGACACAAATTTGGACCGCATCAACGCAGCTAGCTCCTGCTTTGTTATCTTCTCTCTGGTGGACTTAGCGAAGGTCCTTGGATGTCGGCTCTTGTCACTCAGAGTAAATGCCGGCACTTTGTTCGACCTATTGAAGGTGAGTGTTTTTTACTTGTAATTTCTGTCAATATTGTGTCCCTGCAGTTGATCATTCTTGGGAACCTGTCGGGCGACCCAAGTTATGATAGGGTCGTTCATTGCCCTTACATACAGGCGGCGATTGTCCTTTTGCAGACCACGATAAATAAGGAGAGGTCACTGAATATGATCATGGTGGAGCCTCGCGAACAGGGCTGGAGCCAGGTGGACGGCAGGATTAAGGCTATTGCGAGGCTCCGAACACTCCCAGATTGGTCGGTGCCTCAATACCTGCGGGATCTGTATGAGCGATCTCTGCCTGTGGAAAACAACATGTCCACTTCTTTCACAGATCGGATCACTGACTTGGTGTCCTTGGTGAGCTCCCCACAGGAAGAAACGCATTTTACGGACTAGGTTGTGGCCTGACTTAGGACTAGGACTAATCACATGCCCTACATCTGTTTGGAATTGGGTTATGAATTCGGCGGTTTCTGCGGAGTAGTCAGCATGCCCAAAACGGTAGAGACGTTATGAGCATGGAATCCCTTCCACTGGTTTCATGTGGCAGAGCATGTCATTCTCTGCACACTGCACATCACATCTGCACTCACACATTCAAGGCATTATCTGTGCCTTAGGGCGTGAGCGCAGAGCACATCCAGAGCGCTTGATGCATTACCACGAGCTTCCGAGCTGCGCCTCGAGGCTTGTCTGACAATATGAACTCTTGAAAAAGCCAAGCCCTTTGCAGTTCCGAACGATGCCGGAGGAGCAAGTGGATGAACATGCTACATGTGCGGCTGAGTACTGCTGGCTGACTGTTAAGAGAGACGTGACCAGTGACGAAATGCAGAAGAAGGATTTGGCGCTTTTGTTTTCTAGTGATGAGGAAACTGACCTCGCATACAGCCTGTTTGATGTTGATGGTGACGGTTATGTCACGGAGCCTGAGGTGCACAGAGTGTTTCAAGTCATGTACAGGTGCAGCTACTGTGAAGCTGTACACTGATGTTCCGTTCCCATGCACTTGAGGGCATGCCCATCTGACCATATTTGCAGATCACACGTGGCCTCATGGTATATGTTTCTGTTAATTAACAGAAATTATAATATGCACAACATGCAACCCTTCGATACCTATGAAACACAGCCTGTATATGTTCGGCAGCCATCGGGTGGCTAATCCTATGTCCATGCAGAGAGAGAAGAAACCTGGCGCGAACTCTCAAGGACAATGATGACGTTATCAGCACTCTGCAGACGCTGCTTGGGATATTCATGCACACTCTTGCGCTTGTAGCATACATGGCGTGCTTCAATATCGATATTGGACATCTCCTGATTACCCTCTCATCTCTAAGTCTGGCATTCGCTTTCGTTTTCGGAAATTCTCTGAAGACGGTGTACGAAAGTGTTGTTTTTCTCTTCGTCATTCGCCCCTATCAAGTTGGCCACTTCATCCTGTACAAGGGCGACATGCACACAGTGAAAAACTTCGGTCTATTGTCGACCCAGCTGTTGCGCTACGATGGACGCCGCATCTGGGTGCGCCCTGGCATCAATATTGTTCTGTCAGTGCTGTAAAATTTCAGCTGGAATCCATGTCACTGTGCAATCTTATGTCAATGCGAAGGCCTCCAGACTGGGATAGTGACAGCGACACTGTTGTCCTTGTATTTCAATTTACCATGCTAGGCTGTGGCCTCGATGACACTACCCCTATATATCCTGGGTCGAAAGTCAGGTTCAAGTTGACACATGCAGCTTTGAGTTGCAGGTCCCGAATGAAACACTGATGTCCACGGATATCATCAACGTTACGAGCTCTCGAAATATTGTGGACCGCATATCGTTTGAGGTGGACATATCTAAAATGAACCCTGAACTCTGTGTTGACCTGGAAACGAGAATAAGGTATATGATGGAGCAAGAGGAGCCACGACGCCTGTTTAATAGGGCCTTCCCACCAAACAGCTACATTCATGGCTTCTCAAACCCTCTTAAGTACAAGGTACGTGAGCTTTATTGCCATGTGTTTCGAAGGTGAGCCTAATGTAAGGTTGGTAATTGTGTTTCTTGATGTACAACATTTGAGTAGGGCAATTGGTCAGATGTGCTGGTGCAACCATGCTGGGATCTCAGGCGAAACCTCAGTTGTATCGCGTACGCTCATGGACGTCTGTGACTGCAGGTCGGACTCACATACGAACTATCGTTCATTGGGGAGAAGTTTTCACGCGTAGTTGAAGCGCGGACTCTCGTTAATCATGTGGTCGGTCAATGGATCGTTGATCACCATCTTACACACTCTGCTTCTCTTCAGCCGAACATCACATTTGATGGGGTGGACAAGTAACACATTCACCTCGACACTTTTGGAGATGGGTGTTGTCGCCTGCAGCGCTCCTGATTACCACTTTTTCAGTTATTTGCCACCTGTATGTTCGAAGTACGCGCATGTTTGTCCGCGGAGATCTCCCTTTGTCAGGCACATTGCCAATTGCCGACCGGCGTGTCGGCTGCTTCATGTTGTAACCCATGCTTGATTCCATGCTCATGCATAG
This sequence comes from Ulvella scutata, assembly GCA_032359135.1. NCBI lineage: Eukaryota > Viridiplantae > Chlorophyta > Ulvophyceae > Ulvales > Ulvellaceae > Ulvella > Ulvella scutata. The sequence goes on from JAUMHD010011538.1 coordinate 63,278, forward strand.
AGTTCACCTCTTGCCACTTAGGATACATGTGCATATATTGGCCCTTCTTGCTAGAGCTCACTGTGCTATAATAGAGTACTAGCGCAGTCGTACAGTGCTAACTGTTCTGGTGTAACTGTCCTCGTGCACGTGGCGGGAAACCCCGCTGCATGAGCAACGCGGCAGCGGGGGGTCCACGACGGTCATTGTACTCAACTGAGGAAGACGCGCCAACTCTTGGGTGCGCTGTATAGGCCTCATGCTGAGGCCTACGGTCTCCGGTAGGCCACTTTGTTACTGGCCGGCAGGGCCACCACCGGTGGTGGCCCTGCCGGCTTACGCAGGTGGTCACCTGCGTAAGGCGTATATGATTCTAAATGGATTCCGGCGGGGAATATGTGATGTCCAAAACGACAAAAACTTCAGCAAAACCAGAACTATTAGCATATCCGGGTTTGCAAAATGGAAAGGTGGTTGATGTCGGGAGCCTTTCGAGCAACCCGTGCCAGACAGGGCTTTCGGACACAGATGATCCCCCCTAGGTGACATCCACCATCAGGTTCGGGATAGAGGAGCTCGCACGAGCACTGCGGAAGTGCGGACCTGTGTTCTCTGCACGCCTCGTGCCACAAAGTTCAAGACACATTGATGCGTATATGTAGTTGTTCAAGTGTGTTTTGTTATCGTTGTTGAGAACGCAACCGTACACTACAGTATACGCTGCGCTACTCTTCACGTAATTGCTACTACAACATAGGCCGTGACGTTTTGATCTTGACGGTTTGCGTGGACTGTGGTTCTAGATAATACTTTGTTGTTTTGGGGGAAATGAAAAAGATCAGGAAATTGTACCACACACCACTGCTGGGAAAGACTTTCGTGATGGTGCTGTTGTGCCATTCGAGTGAAGTGGTGGATGTTTTGTGTTCGTTGATTTTGGCTATTTGGGTTCATGCCTATTTACTACCTTTCCGGTTTGTAAATGGGTGACAACCACACACCACTTTGTGGCCAAGGCTGCACCGCAACAGCTCTTAGCAGTCATGCTTACTCTTAGAATGATTATTTGTGTTCAGATGAGTTGTCATTGTCATACGGAAATTCGATGGCAGTATACTGCCATCGAATTTCCTCTATACACAAGTGTAACTGTGGGCGACTTGGCTGAGTCAGCACATGCCACACAGCCATGTGACCTCCCAGCCCAATACAAGTAACCAGGGAAGTAAATCACATCACTGTAAGGTTTTTTACTTCAAGGTATGCGTATTGTGTTGCTAGTTGTGCCCAATCTTGCGTTGCCCAGTATCATCTTTATTTTCTCGTGTCGCCATCATCGCTCGATTTTCTTTTTCAGGTCTACGCAAACCTTTAAGATCAGAACGTCATGACCATACTTATTTGCTTACATATGTCGTGAACCGGTTGACATGCACCACTAGGTATGCGTGTGCATAGCAACCCGTCTGTACTGGTACGAAGCTGGAGCGAAGGTGACGCGAAGCTCTGCTCCGAACATATCACAGGTTCGAGCCCCAACCCGCCCTTCTTTTTGGCGCTCGAAGATTTAAAGGTCAGTTGTTTATGGCATTTAGATAAAATAGAAAGATGGGTATCGATAGAATCGAACTATCAGTTATTTATTTTTTACTTGCATACGTGTCACCCAGCGGAAGGTAGACCGGGTGGATTCTTGAACAAGGAGCTGAAAGTGGGTAGAACATGTGAACTGTTGCAGCACTGGGGCTGCGCGGCCCTAAAATATGTAAGTGTGTACTGTTGCCAGGCCCCTCTGCTGAGGGTTACTTGCAGAACCTTGCTGCTGTTGCTTGTTCCACTGGTGTTGCAGATCGTGGTTTGTGGTTGCGAATCAGTAGGCCGTATCTGAATTGTGCCCTGGCTCGTGGTCGTGGCATTGTGTTTCGTCATTACTATCGCAGTTTGGCTAAGAGTACTGGGAAAGACTTTCGTGATGGTGCTGTCGTGCCATTCGAGTGAAGTGGTGGATGTTTTTTGTTAGTTGCTTTTGGCTATTTGTGTTCATGCCTATTCACTACCTTTCCGGTTTGTAATTGCAACTGTTGGCGAGACCTTGACGCCTGCCAAACTCCGGAACAACGCCTTTCTGGTGCAACCGCACACAATCAGAGTAAGAACCACATAACGATAGAAATGTACGAATTCTCAATATAACAAGATATCCATAGATATCTCGAGATCCTCGAGGATGGATCATAAAATCTTGAAATTGTGACCAATACTGAGGAACACATAAGAAAAAAAAATGCTAATCGGGAACCACGCCATACCCAAGAAGGGCTTCGGCCTCAGCACCCTCGAAGGGGTGGGACATGGACATACAC